>JBBPBX010063343.1:0-20559 GCA_038048925.1 Garcialebias charrua | reverse complement strand
GGATTGTATTGGTCACTTTTATCTGAAGGCGGGATTGTATTGGTCACTTTTATCTGAAGGCGGGATTGTATTGGTCACTTTTATCTGAAGGCGGGATTGTATTGGTCACTTTTATCTGAAGGCGGGATTGTATTGGTCACTTTTATCTGAAGGCGGGATTGTATTGGTCACTTTTATGTGAAGGCGGGATTGTATTGGTCACTTTTATCTGAAGGCAGGATTGTACTGGTCACTTTTATGTGAAGGCGGGATTGTATTGGTCACTTTTATGTGAAGGCGGGATTGTATTGGTCACTTTTATGTGATGGCGAGATTGTATTGGTCACTTTTATGTGAAGGCGGGATTGTATTGGTCACTTTTATGTGAAGGCGGGATTGTATTTGGTCACTTTTATCAGAAGTCAGGTATTGGCCACTTTTATCTGAAGGTGGGATTGTATTGGTCACTTTTATCTGAAGGCGGGATTTTATTGGTCATTTTTATGTGAAGGTGGGATTGTATTGGTAACTTTTATCAGAAATCGGGATTGTATTAGTCACTTTTATCTGAAAGCGGGATTGTATTGGTCACTTTTATCTGAAGGCAGGATTGTATTGGTCACTTTATCTGAAGGCGGGATTGTATTGGTCATTTTTATGTGAAGGCGGGATTGTATCGGTCACTTTTATCTGAAGGCGGGATTGTATTGGTCACTTTTATCTTAAGGCAGGAGTGTACTGGTCACTTGTCTCTGAAGGAGGGATTGTATTGGTCACTTTTATGGTAAATGGTAAATGGAGCTTATTTATATAGCGCTTTCCAGCCCCCTGTGAGGAGCCCCAAAGCGCTTTACAATACCAGCCATCCACCCATTCATTCAGACATTCATACACCGGTAGTGGTAGCCTGCCTTGCAAGGCGCCATCCAGACCTACCGGGAGATAGGCCTGGCTATCAGAAGTCGGGATTGTATTGGTCTTGGTTAGACAGACATTTCTTCCAGTGAAGAGACTCATCACACTTACAGAATGTCAGAACACATTAGCATTGTTGAATGTGGGGGATGTTTGCTAGTCGAGCACAAACAAAGAACTCAGTTTCAGTTGCAACGCATTACAATTTGATACAGGTAGTCCCCGACTTACGAGCGAGTTCCATCCCAATGGGGCGCTCGTATGTCAAAAATTCGTAAGTAGGACCCTGGCAGAGTCTCCCCGTAAGACGGAGCTTTAACTCCCACCTCCGGGAGAGCTTTGAACACGTTCCGAAGGAGGCGGGGGACATGGAGTCTGAGTGGGCCGTGTTCCGCGCCTCTATTGTCGAGGCAGCTTATCGGAGCTGTGGCCGCAAGGTTGTTGGTGCCTGTCGTGGTGGCAACCCTCGAACCCGGTGGTGGACACCGGCAGTGAGGGATGCTGTCAGGCTGAAGAAGGAGTCCTATTGGGCCTTTTTGGCTTGTGGGACCCCGGAAGCAGCTGATAGGTACCGGCAGTCCAAGCGGCATGCGGCTCGGGTGGTTGCTGAGGCAAAAACTCGGGCGTGGGAGGAGTTCGGAGAGGCCATGGAGAATGACTTCCGTACGGCTTCGAGGCGATTCTGGTCCACCATCCGGCGTCTCAGGGGGGGAAAGAGGTACGCGACCAACACCATTTATGGTGGGGGTGGCGTGCTGCTGACCTCAACTCGGGATGTTGTGAGTCGGTGGGCGGAATACTTCGAAGACCTCCTCAATCCTACTGGCACGTCTTCCACTGAGGAAGCGGAGCCTGGGGACTTTGGGTCGGGTTCTCCGATCTCTGGTGCTGAGGTCGCCGAGGTGGTTAAAAAGCTCCGCGGTGGCAAGGCTCCAGGGGTGGATGAGATTCGTCCGGAGTTCCTTAGGGCTCTGGATGTTGTAGGGTTGTGTTGGCTTACGTGACTCTGCAATATCGCGTGGACATCGGGGGCAGTTCCCTTGGATTGGCAGACTGGGGTGGTGGTTCCCCTATTCAAAAAGGGGGACCGTAGGATGTGTTCCAACTATAGGGGGATCACACTCTTAAGCCTCCCTGGTAATGTCTATTCAGGGGTTCTGGAGAGGAGGGTCCGTCGGATAGTTGAACCTCGGATTCAGGAGGAGCAGTGTGGTTTTCGTCCTGGTCGTGGAACACTGGACCAGCTCTACACCCTCAACAGGGTCCTGGAGGGTGCGTGGGAGTTTGCCCAACCAGTTTACATGTGCTTTGTGGACTTGGAGAAGGCATTCGACCGCGTCCCTCGGGGGGTTCTGTGGGGGGTACTCCGGGAGTATGGGGTACCAGGCCCTTTGATATGGGCTGTTAGGTCCCTGTACGACCGGTGTCAGAGCTTGGTCCGCATTGCCGGCAGTAAGTCAGGCTCGTTTCCGGTGAGAGTTGGACTCCGCCAAGGTTGCCCTTTGTCACCGATTCTGTTCATAACTTTTATGGACAGAATTTCTAGGCGCAGCCAAGGTGTTGAGAGGATCCGTTTTGGTGACCTTAGAATCGCTTCTCTGTTTTTTGCAGATGATGTGGTCCTACTGGCTTCATCAGTTCGTGATTTACAGCTTTCACTGGAGCGGTTTGCAGCCGAGTGTGATGCGGCCGGGATGAGGATCAGTTCCTCCAAATCCGAGGCCATGGTCTTGAGCCGGAAAAGGGTAGCATGCCCTCTCCGGGTCGGGGAGGAGGTCCTGCCCCAAGTGGAGGAGTTTAAGTATCTCGGGATCTTGTTCACGAATGAGGGAAAACTGGAGCGTGAGATCGATAGGCGGATAGGTGCAGCGTCCGCAGTGAAGCGGGCGCTGTACCGGTCTGTCGTGGTGAAGAGAGAGCTGAGTCGAAAGGCAAAGCTCTCAATTTACCGATCGATCTACGTTCCCACCCTCATCTATGGTCATGAGCTTTGGGTTATGACCGAAAGAACAAGATCTCGGATACAAGCGGCTGAAATGAGTTTTCTCCGCAGGGTGTCTGGACTCTCCCTTAGAGATAGGGTGAGAAGCTCAGTCATCCGGGAGGGACTCGGAGTAGAGCCGCTGCTTCTCCACATCGAGAGGAGCCAGTTGAGGTGGCTCGGGCATCTGGTTAGGATGCCTCCTGGACGCCTCCCTGGTGAGGTGTTCCGGGCATGTCCCACCGGGAGGAGACCCAGAGGAAGACCCAGGACACGCTGGAGGGACTATGTTTCTCGGCTGGCCTGGGAACGCCTTGGGATTCCCCCGGAGGAGCTGCTCCAAGTGGCTGGGGAGAGGGAAGTCTGGGCCTCCCTACTTAGGCTGCTACCCCCGCGACCGGACCCCGGATAAGCGGAAGAAGATGGATGGATCCCATTAAGCCTCTGGAACTCATTTAACAGAGAGACCTGAATTTTAAACGAAGAGTGATGACAACAATGAATAACGACAACAACAGACAATCATAAAGGATGCATACAAATTAAAAATAAAATAAAAAATTAAACAGCAAACTCATAGTAAGCTAAGTCAACAAAAAACTTTCTTTAATCTCTATCCTGAATCATGCTTTAAGTGTGCACTCTTTCTCCGTCACCATACGCTTGGTTCTAAAATTCACAGATTTGATCCGAGGAGTACCAAAATCAGTATGATCGATCATTGCCCACCCCTTGAACAGGAGTCCATGATAATAGGCCAATAGCCTCCACAGCACCCCTTAGAATTTTTTTAAAACATCAGCCCAAGCCATTTATGGCCCGATAATTCTGAAACCCGGTGAACATCTGTATCTTCTCAGGACCTACGAAAAAGTCTTTTGGAGCACTGGTCCAAAACCAACAGGAAGTCTGCCATTTTGGGTCAAAGGGTCATTTTCCTGCGTTTTGAATTACGGATTTGACGGAACTCCTCCTATGGATTTTAAAGGATTGCCTTCTAACTTGGTTAATATACCCTTAACACATTGGACAGACAAAGTTATCAAAAGCTTGCATTTTCGTTTATGCTAAAGGGGAGTGGCCAGGCCTCAAACTTGCGCTTCACCCCATAAATTTCAAACCGCTATAACTTTTACATTGAAGGACCGAAATGCACCAAACAAGGCATGAGTCATCCCTGTTGGATGCCCGACAATCCGGTTTGGTTATTTTGTGATGTCATCGAAGCCCGGCCCCCTCAGAACAGGAAGTCACTTATTTTTCTTGGAACGCTCCCTCTCTGAAACCCTTGAACAAATCAGGATGGTCTTGTGTTAGAAGACGTATAACAAGATGGTCTGACTTGCTTTAAAGCGCAAACTGTTTTCGCTGGAAGATGGGGGCGTGGCAACGTGACAATCTCAGAAATGATGCCGTCGCCATACGTTTGGCTCTAAATTCCACAGATTTGAACCGAAGTGTACCAAAATCACTTTGATCATTATCTACTACTTCAACAGGCTTCCATGATAAGTGGCCAATACCTTCCACAGTGCCCCCTATAATATTAATACAGTTATATCTAAGTGATACATCATCTGATCTGCACGAGATTTATTGTGCTTCATCAGTGAGCACTTCTACACACATTGATATTGTGGTTTAACATATTACTCTAGTGCATCCCCTACATTATTTTTCAAACTGTTACATCTCATTGCTAGCTCATATGATCTGTTCCACATTTACTATGTGTCATCTGTCAGCACTTCTAAACACATATATATTGTTTTTATTCGCTAACTGTTCTTGGCAAATGGGTGCGGGATGGGCACGAGAGTGTTCAAAGTGGCAACGGAGCGGACGAGCTGGACCTCCCGCGGTTGCTACAATAAGGGCGGAGCGGGCTAAGCTGCGAGGGCCTCAATGCTGCTCGCAGCTTTAATTATTATTAGGCCCAAGCAGCGAAGCGCTGCAAAGGTCTATTGTAATTGCTCGATTTCTTCTAAATTATTATTATTATTATTTTTCCGTCATTTCGCGCAGCTGCTTGGGGCCTTTAACATGTTCAAAAACTCACCAAACTTGACCCAAAATTGTCCCCAACTAAATGTTTGGATTCTGGTGGAATCGCAAATGGGCGTGACCAAACTGCTCTACAACGCCCCCTAACGTGAGTTGGGAGAAACCGTAGGTCGTAGAGATCTGAAACTCGGTACATAGGTAGAACCCCCGATTCAAGTAAAAAAGTTTCTTGGAGGTACCCTCTAAAATGCACAGGGAGGTGGCTATTTTGGGTCAAAGGTCAAATGTTGGTCATTTTTCATTTTTACTCATGTCGAACTTTGACGAACTCCTTCTTAGGCATTCGACCTATCGGCTTCATTCTTGGTCAGAATGCAGCTAAGGCATGGGGCTTTAAAATTTATCAATAAAATTGACTTTTCGTATATGTTCAGGGGGCGTGGCGGACTGGGGAACTTGGCGTACTCGCCGAAACAATTGAAACGCTATAACTTTCTCATTAAATGGTCAATTGACACCAAACTTGCATGAAGGATCCTGGTTGGATGTCTGACGATCCTATGTTGTCATAGTCTGACCTCACCTAAGCCGCACCCCCTCAGAAGTGCCTTTTTTGCTTGGAAAGCTCCAACTCTGGCTCTCTTGATCTAATCAAGATGGTCTTGTGTCAGATGACTGATAACAAGTTGGTCTCACTTGTTTTAAAGCGCCAATGGTTTACAGCAGAGGGCGTGGCCATGGCAGCGCGCAAAGTCACAGGTCACGCCGCCGCCATACGTTTTGCTCTAGATTCCACATGTTTCAGCCCAGCTGCACCAAACTCACTGACATCGATCCTTGTTCACCCCCCGGCAGGGATCCGGTGCAATACTTGGTGGGCGTGGCCTAATTCCTCAACAGCGCCCTCTAGAATATAAAAAAAACAGCCCCCAGCCATGCTTTATCCCAGAATTATGAAACTTGGTACACATGTGTATCTTGTCAGGACCTACAAAAAAGTCTCTTGGAGCAATGGTCCAAAGCCAACAGGAAGTTGGCCATTTTAGGTCAAAGTCACAATTTTGTCTATTTCATTGACGTCATATCTGAGCGAACTCATCCTAGAGCTTTCGAGACCCAGGCGTCAAACTCGGTCAGCACAATTTTGAGCCATTGAAGGTAAAAAGTTGTTAAGTTTTTTCTATGTCAAAGCATGTGGGCATGGCCAAGCCTCAAATCTGGCCTTCTCCATGAAACATTAAGCCGTAATAACTTCCCAATATAAGCTCCCAGCTGTACCAAACTCACTAAGACCGATACTTGTCCATCCCTCGACAGGACTGCAGTCCAATATGTAATGGGTGTGGCCTGATTCTTCCGTAGCGCCCCCTAGAATATATTTTAAAAATCAGCCCCCAGCCATGCTTTATCCCAGAATTATGAAACGTGGTACACATGTGTACATTGTCAGGACCTACAAAAAAGTCTCTTGGAGCCCTGGTCCAAAACCAACAGGAAGTCGGCCATTTTGGGTCAAAGGATCGTTTTTTTGGCATTTCTGTTACAAAACACCCTCCGCATTGACCTTACGTTATCATACAAGCATGAAATTTGGTACATTTGCCCAGCTCACCAAGGTGTACAGAAAGGCCTCTGGCACCAATGCTTTACAATAAACAGGAAGGTGGCCAATTTGGATTGAGGTCACAAATTTCACACCTTTCTGGCGGTTTAAAGCCACTCCATCTCTCATGCCCTTGACCTAGTCAAGATGATCCTGTGTTAGAAGGCAGATAATATATTGATCTGATATGTTTTAAAACACTAGGAGTTTTCGTTGGAGGATGTGGGCGTGGGAGCGTGACGAATACAAGACCAGCAAGCAATGCTGGAGCTCTGGAGTTTGCATGTGATTTTTAATATTTGGCAAATGTGCACCATGATAGCGACTGGGCGGACTAGCTAGAGTTCACACACTCGCAACAATAAGGACGGAGCGGCGCTTTGCTGCGAGGGCCTCAATGCCGCTTGCGGCTTTAATTATTATTATTTATTTATTTTCGTCACTTCGCGCAACTGCTTGGGACCTTTAACATATTCAGAAACTCATCAAACTTTACCCAAAATTGTCCCCTAACTAAAAATTTTGGATTCTGGTAGAATCGCAAGTGGGCGTGGCCAAACTGCTCTACAGCGCCCCATAATGTGAGTTGGGGGAAACCGTAGGTCGTACAGATCTGAAACTCTGTACATAGGTAGATCCCCCTGATTTAAGAAAAAAGGTCTCTTGGAGGTACCCTCTAAAATGCACAGGGAGGTGGCCATTTTGGGTCAAAGGTCAAATTTTGGTCATTTTTCATTTTTACTCATGTCCAACTTTGACGAACTCCTTCTCAGGCATTCGACCTATCAGCTTCATTCTTGGTCAGAATGCAGTTAAGGCATGGGACTTTAAAAGTTATCAATACAATTGACTTTTTGTATATGTTCAGGGGGCGTGGCGGAACTGCCAGGAACAAGACAGAGGAGATAAATGGATGCAGTTAGAGATGACATGGAGGTAGATGGAGTGAGGACAGAGTGAGATAGAAGAGGATGACTTGTTGTGGTGACCCTTGATGAAGGAAAAGTCGGAACGAGGGAAAACGTTTGCACATGTTCTCACAATTTTAAGACTAACAGTTGTAAACAAATTAGATCATTTAATTTGAGTTTTGGCAAACGTAAGTGTAGATAGAAGGTTGGTGTTCACTCTCATTGCCACTAACCTTTTAAGGTTGACCATGGCCCAGGGGATCCCAGTGGGGGTGTTAAAGGCTGGAAGCAGTTTCTCAGCCAGTTGGACAGCCTTTACTTTGAACAACTGGAGAAAGAAAAGATGAAAAAAAAAAATAGATGGTTAACTTGGGAACCAAGTACAACCCCGCCCCCGCCCCACACACACACACACAATTTTAGCTCAAACAGCTCCTACAGCTAATAGTTGTAAATGACCACCAAGTAATTACTTTCTGTAAGTTTAAAGAAAATCTGCAGTGTGGTTTATGAGCAGTACTGTTTTAATTGTAAATTGGAGATTCTGGTCATTTTAAATGTTCTTAAACATTTTTGGGACCAGGTATTTTTGTCGAAGTTGACTGATAAATCTGTCTCCCATTTTGCAATAGGTAGTGTTATGGAGTCATCTATTCTAGACAGTTTATTGTATA
The DNA here is from genome assembly GCA_038048925.1 of Garcialebias charrua. NCBI lineage: Eukaryota > Metazoa > Chordata > Actinopteri > Cyprinodontiformes > Rivulidae > Garcialebias > Garcialebias charrua. The sequence continues at coordinate 12,492 of JBBPBX010063343.1, read as the reverse complement.
TTTTAGATAATAATTTGGGGGATTTAAGATTAATGAACTCTAATACACTTATTGGTGTTTCTAACAATGTTTTATTAAGCTTAATTTTCTTTTTTATGATAGACTTAATTTGTTGATATTCTAAGAAGTATTTATTGTCAATGCCATATAGTATTATTAATTTATTAAATGGAATAAAGTCTACACCTTCAAATATGTGTTCTAGATGTTGAATTCCTTTAACCCTCCAACTTGGGAAATTTAATATATTCACTGCACTAAAACCATAGATATACGGAAGGATCTGATGTCGTATATCTCCGTATCCTTCACATATACTTATACTTATATTTCCGGATATTCCCGGAAATGGACCGCAATGATCCTTAAAAGATCCCAAAATCCCAAAATCCGGATACTTATCTTTGGCAGACCCTTGATGAATAACAGCCACATTTATTTTGGATCTGCCGAAGATAAGTATCCAGATTTTGGGATTTTTTAAGGATCATTGCGGGCCATTTCCGGGAATATCCGAACACAGATCTTTCCGTATATCTATGGTTTTAGTGCAGTGATTATTTTGTTGCATGATGTCAGGATTGTTCAAGATGGGTGTTTGTCTGCATAGGAGTAGTGAAGACTTTGTCATTTTCAGATAATCCCACCATGCTGTCAGATATGAGCTAATACTGATGATTTTAAAGCAAACAAGTCTTTTTATATTTGTGCTAATAAATGGTAGATCTGAAATAAGAGAGATAAGAGATTTATTTATTAACATTGCACCGTAATACAACGTGATTATGTAGCATAGTCGTCCGGAAGAGGGAAGAGTATGCAAGCTGCAGCATTTCCAAACACATTACATGTTCTTCTGCGCGGCCGCGCTCATCCGTCTCCGGATGAAGGTCAAACAGATATGGAAAAAGGAAAAACACAATAGGTATCATTTGTGATATTCAAAAAAAGAATCTATCAAAGATTGCCTTAAGACACTCTATGATAAAGTCCCAAAAACTCTATCAGCATAAGCACAGCCAGACAAGACATTGTTGCAGATTTGACGACATGCAAGGAGATCAAAGAGTCTGTGAGCAGCACTTCAGATAACACAGTTCAGCAGATGTTAAGCTCGGCGCCTCTGAGCACACTCCCAGGGACCTCTGGGGAGGGAGGGGGAGGGGGTCAGCAGTGTCTCTCAGCTTCACTCCAGGAGAATAGTTCCCAACAGCCTTCTTCTTTTCCAAGGTCGCGCAGAAACTAGATTAGATAGTTCTTTTGTTTATCTTCAATCCAGGCCACAGTGTTCTTTTTGACTGCAGCCTTCCAGAGTCCAGGTGCTGTTCAGGTCCAAAATCGCCGAATCAAATGAGTTTCCGAGGCTACAAACCTCCATCCGTGCCCTGATTAACGCCGGGCGGCTGTAAACGAGTTCCAAAGCGCACCGCAGGTCCACGGTGGTCTACCGCTCCCATTGTGCGGTTCAGCTCGTACAACAGCTGGGTTGAGGAGCTCACAGCCCGGATCAGAGACTCTTGCTGATCAGGAAGTTTGGCCAGTGCGCCGATAGCTGCCGAAGTCTTCCTGATCTTCCAGTAACAGACAGCTCCGCTCACGCCAAAAAACAGAGCAGCTGCTACTAATATCCCAATAATCCACAAATCTTCCACGTCTTCGACAGACAAGACGGTCAAACACATGGGTTGCCACTGTCCCCAGGAGTCCATCATGTATCCGACAGCGTGCGTGTCAGAGGGGCAGGCCGCTTCTCCTGGCCCGGTCCGCTTCGTGGAAAAAATCTTATCTATAGATGAAACAGCCCAATTTATTAACTCCATCGCAAATTGGTTCGAGTGAGCGCTGAAGAGTCACAGACGAGACAAAAAGCAAGCAGGGAGGAGGAAAACTTAGGGAGGGAAGGAGCAAAAAGATATGCGACTTGCTTTGTCGAGAGCCGGAAGAGGAAGAAATCTTAATGTTATTGCATAAAGTTTGTTCTATGTCTAATCAAGTTTCATCTAATGTATTTGGATTTAACCACTTTGAGATATATTTTAACCTATTGGCTAAATAGTAGTGATAGAAGTTGGGAAGTTCTAATCCTTCGGTATCTTTAGATTTCTGAAATGCTTTTAAGCTAATACGTGGGGTTTTGTTTTCCCAAAGGAATTTAGATATGAAAGAGTCCAGGGACTTAAACCATTCAGTTGAAGGTTTATTTGGAATCATTGAGAATAATTTATTCTCGGCGGGACCATCATTTTTACCGAGGCAACTCTTCCCATAAGTAAAGTCAAAGTCAAAGTGAACTTTATTGTCAGAACTGTAATATGTACAGGACATACACAGGATTGAAATTACGTTTCTCTCAGTCCCTCGGTGCAACAGTAACCATTTAAACACTAAAACACTGAAACATTTAATAAACATAAGCATAAAATAGTAAAAGTGTAACATTGTCCTGATATTTTGCATAGTAGTATAAAAGTATGAAAATTTACACCAACACTAAAACTAAAACACTAAGTGATATGGGTAGAGATTTCCATTTAGTAAAATTGTCTTCCATTTTCTTCAAAAGTGGGATATGATTCAATTTTATTAAGTCTTCCAATCTAGGAAAAATATTAATACCCAAGTATGTAATGTTACCCGATTGTAGTCGTTTATTGAGAGAAGTATTAAAGATGCAGTTTATTGGAAGAGCTATGGATTTTGACCAATTTATAGAATAATCAGAAACTTTTGAGAACGAGTTAAATTAATTCAATAACATTAGATATTGAGTTTTCTGAGTTCTGAAGGAAAAGTAAAACATCGTCAGCATAGAGACTAATTTTATGTTCAATATTTTTACACTGTATGCCTTTAATATCAGCAGTTTGTCTTATTGCTGCTGCTAAAGGTTCAATAAAAATAGCAAATAGTGCAGGTGAGCGTGAGCATCCCTGCCTGGTACCCCTCTGTAAATAGACGCTTGAAGATATTTGATCATTTGTCCTGATACATGCTCTTGGTGAGCTATATAATATGTTTAACCAATTAATGAAATAGTTCCCCAAACCAAATTTACCCAAGGTAGCAAATAAAAATTCCAGTTTACTCTATCGAATGCTTTTTCTGCGTCTAAAGACAAGATAGCTGTTTCAATATTTTTACTATATGAATACTCTATTAAATTATATAATCTGCAAGTGTTTGTGTCAAGTGTCTTCCTTTTATGAATCCAGTTTGATCAGGATGAATAATGAGAGGAATTATCTTCTCTAATCTTTTAGAGAGCACTTTACAAATTATTTTAACATCAACATTAATAAGAGAGATGGGACGATAACTGGTAGGTAATACTGGGTCTTTGCCTGGTTTTAATAGGAGACTTATGTTGGCTGAATTCATATGTGTTGGAAGCCTGCCGTTTTCTTCTGACTCATGTAGCATTCTGTGAAATATTGGTTCCAAGATGTTCTAGAATTCTTTATACAATTCTGCAGGATACCCATCTGGACCTAGAGATTTCTTATTAGGCATGTTTTTAATGGCTTCATGGAGCTCATCTGATGTTAATGGTGACTCTAGTTCTGATGATTGACTACTGTCTAGTTTTGGGAGTCAGAGTCAGTCAGAGTCAGAGTACTTTTATTAACATTGCACAAGTTTTCCCCAGTACAGTGTGAATATGTACGCACAGTCATCCGGAAGGGGGCGGGTGAGTGTGTGAAGTTGCTGCTTATTCAGACCACATGAGACATCATATCACATTATGTTCTTCAGCGCAGCCTCTCCCATCCGTATCGGGATGAAGGTCAAAGGTGTGTTCAAAGGTGTGAAAAACAAGGAAAGGACCATGAGGGTCACAGCATAGGTATTAAAAAAAATGTATCACATTTTGTCTACCAAGACACCACATGAGACAGTAAAAACTATACCAGAAGCACATTTAAGACAATCACATGTTGCATTTGTCACCGATTTTGTTCATAACTTTTATGGACAGAATTTCTAGGCGTAGCCAAGGTGTTGAGAGGATCCGTTTTGGTGACCTTAGAATCGCTTCTCTGTTTTTTGCAGATGATGTGGTCCTACTGGCTTCATCAGTTCGTGATTTACAACTTTCACTGGAGCGGTTTGCAGCCGAGTGTGATGCGGCCGGGATGAGGATCAGTTCCTCCAAATCCGAGGCCATGGTCTTGAGCCGGAAAAGGGTAGCATGCCCTCTCCGGGTCGGGGAGGAGGTCCTGCCCCAAGTGGAGGAGTTTAAGTATCTCGGGATCTTGTTCACGAATGAGGGAAAACTGGAGCGTGAGATCGATAGGCGGATAGGTGCAGCGTCCGCAGTGAAGCGGGCGCTGTACCGGTCTGTCGTGGTGAAGAGAGAGCTGAGTCAAAAGGCAAAGCTCTCAATTTACCGATCGATCTACGTTCCCACCCTCATCTATGGTCATGAGCTTTGGGTTATGACCGAAAGAACAAGATCTCGGATACAAGCGGCTGAAATGAGTTTTCTCCGCAGGGTGGCTGGACTCTCCCTTAGAGATAGGGTGAGAAGCTCAGTCATCCGGGAGGGACTCGGAGTAGAGCCGCTGCTTCTCCACATCGAGAGGAGCCAGTTGAGGTGGCTCGGGCATCTGGTTAGGATGCCTCCTGGACGCCTCCCTGGTGAGGTGTTCCGGGCACGTCCCACCGGGAGGAGACCCAGAGGAAGACCCAGGACGCGCTGGAGGGACTATGTTTCTCGGCTGGCCTGGGAACGCCTTGGGATTCCCCCGGAGGAACTGCTCCAAGTGGCTGGGGAGAGGGAAGTCTGGGCCTCCCTACTTAGGCTGCTACCCCCGCGACCCGACCCCGGATAAGCGGAAGAAGATGGATGGATGGATGGACATGTTGCATTTTGAGACTGAGGCAGTGAGACTTCTGTCCATGAGACATTCCAGATAGCAAACAGTTTCTGAGGTGAAATCAGCCGGCCTCCGATAACGCTCATAGAAAAAGTTCTCCGGGGTGGGGGGGGGTGTAGCGATAGGAGCAGCTGTTTGCCTCAGAAAAACACATCTCAGGAGAAATTTGACATCCAGCCTTTTTCCAAGGTTGTTTAGGGTAAAGTCAGATAAGGATTACAAATATTTTTCACTTCAGGCCGACAGTATAATTCCTTCAGCCTCGAGTCTTGTTAGGTAACTATAATATGGTTCAATTCTGGACTTTTTCCTCTGGCCCAGCTATGTCTCTTAGGTGTTGACCACCAGCGTCCAGAGTCCCAATCCGAGCGGATGATCTGCGATCCTCAGAGATCGTGTTCACCTTCCGGATTAGCTCCTAAACAGCTGATTTCCGAGTTCATTGCACAGATCAGATCGGGTGTTTCCAACATTAGGTCCTGCTGAAGCTCTCCCTCATTTGCCGATAGGCCAGTGCTCCACAAAACGCCAAAAAAGCAAAGCGCCGCCATCATAATCCAATTTTATCCAGATTCATCACATTCCCTCAGAGCACACAGAGAGCGAGACGTCACCATTCCATCGAATCCATGGCATATGTAGTGGGCATGGCCGTGTCCACTCTGATACACCTGTGTATTTTTGAACTGTTCCAGAGATGACCTTTACTGACCTCTCAGTAAAGCAAGTCATTTACTACAAATTATTCCATTAGTTGTAATCTGAGAACATAGTCACCAAAAGAGACTATTTCTATCTTTGATTTTATTATAATGTAATCAAAAGAATAACTTTTGTCATTTTCATGATATATGTTATATGCTGTTATTCTTTTAATATGGAGTATTTCTGTGTTACTTGACCAAATGAAAGTGTCTACTCAAAATATCTATGACAAAGTTGAATAATGTGTCAAATTGACTTGCTCAAGAGTTGTTTTTGTTGAGTTCAGCTAATACTCTCGTTAGCGTCGAGATGTCTCCTCTCTTTCAGACACTTTTCCAAAACATTCTTCTTTGTTATCTAAGCAGACTTGCTGTCAACTTTGAGTTTTCACTTCACGTTTTTACACTCCTCTTGGCCCACGGACCAATGAGGAAAGTGTGTTCTAATCTCAACATTTTTGAGTAAAAGCGTTTGCTTCCGTGAACGCTTTAGAGTTTGAATGGACAGAGACCTGAAAGCTCTCTGCCTTGGAAGCTGATGTAAGCTGCAGTCATACGCCACAGACTGGCTTATTCAGCGAATAATTTATGGATGCCTCCATAAATTCAATAGAGCTAAAGAGCTCCAAGTTCTTAATGAACTTTCTTTGAGAAACATCTCGTCTTGAAGTCAACCAGGAGCTGACACATTTTCTGATGATCCAAGCGGAACCCAGGAGACGTTGGAAAGTAAACAACCAGTTCGGACGAACTGGGCCTGAAGGACTCTGTGCATCTGAAAGACTGGTGCCATCTCTTTACCAGACTTCTCGTCTGTGAAGGTAATGAGTCAGCGTTTACAAACGTACCTGGGATTTCAGCAGAAATCTGATGGGAGTGTCATTTCTGGTAACATGATCGAGACAATTTCCTTTAAACCATCTCTCCATTTCTCCTCCTATTTCCTTATCCCTCTCAATCTACCTGGTAACTATATTTAAGCTAAAGAGCCACAGACTAAGTATAATGACATCCTGTATTTATGTATGTTGTGTTACAATTAGTGTTACAACAATACAAACCCGAAGCCATGGTCTTGAGCCGGAAAAGGGTAGCATGCCCTCTCCGGGTCGGGGAGGAGGTCCTGCCCCAAGTGGAGGAGTTTAAGTATCTCGGGATCTTGTTCACGAATGAGGGAAAACTGGAGCGTGAGATCGATAGGCGGATAGGTGCAGCGTCCGCAGTGAAGCGGGCGCTGTACCGGTCTGTCGTGGTGAAGAGAGAGCTGAGTCAAAAGGCAAAGCTCTCAATTTACCGATCGATCTACGTTCCCACCCTCATCTATGGTCATGAGCTTTGGGTTATGACCGAAAGAACAAGATCTCGGATACAAGCGGCTGAAATGAGTTTTCTCCGCAGGGTGGCTGGACTCTCCCTTAGAGATAGGGTGAGAAGCTCAGTCATCCGGGAGGGACTCGGAGTAGAGCCGCTGCTTCTCCACATCGAGAGGAGCCAGTTGAGGTGGCTCGGGCATCTGGTTAGGATGCCTCCTGGACGCCTCCCTGGTGAGGTGTTCCGGGCATGTCCCACCGGGAGGAGACCCAGAGGAAGACCCAGGATACGCTGGAGGGACTATGTTTCTCGGCTGGCCTGGGAACGCCTTGGGATTCCCCCAGAGGAGCTGCTCCAAGTGGCTGGGGAGAGGGAAGTCTGGGCCTCCCTACTTAGGCTGCTACCCCCGCGACCCGACCCCGGATAAGCGGAAGAAAATGGATGGATGGATGGATGTTACAATTTAAATGTGCTGACGTATTAAATTGCAAGAAAGTGAAATCATGTCAATCAAGTGTAATGGTGTTAATTTAGTTGATTTATTTTAAATAAATGGTAGTATCTTTGGCATACCAAACTAAGTCAACGTTCTCTGTCACTTAATGGCTTTATTTATTTATCCATCATAAAGATCACAGAAATATTGGGTAAACTGAAAAAGAAAATTATCCGTGAAATTACTATTCAATCTGAATAAGTAATTAATTAAGGATAAAGAGGTCAGCTTAATACTGACCCCTGATAAAATCCTTTACATCTGGGTGGCACCGTATGTGTTTAAAGACACAATATGGTGGCTCCCTCATGTTTCCTTCATCTGGTGGCTTGTACCGGTTTCTGAAAGTTTATTGATAAATCTGTGGTCTCTCATGAACTGTAACGTCATGTTTGCATAAGAGGATCCAAGTTTAAAACTCTGAGGATAATAATTTTGGCTGGAAGTGTTCAAGACAGGCAGATTCTGCATGTTTTTATCATTTGAAGCTGAGAGATTGTTATTCGTTCAACTCTTTAACACGCTGTTGGAAGCTTTAGGTGAGGTTTTGTCAGCCCGTGGTCTGTGGGGGGTTCTGGTTCGGTCCAGTTCACGCACAGACTCATGTACAAAGCTTTGTTGACCGCCGAGTCAAACTGCCTGAAAGTTATTATTAACATCTACCTGATTGCTGTGTGTGTGGTATTTTACATTTTAGAACAGGTCAAAAAGAAGCATATTACTTTTGAAACGTTGTCGGATAAGTGGTCCTGTTCAGACTAGAGTTTCTGCACCATTAAAAAGTGGGCCGGAACCGACCTGTACGCGCTCCGAGAGAGTCCGTGTTGTGTTACAGTTAAAGTGCTGGTTACTGAGCGTAGCTAAGTTGGCCTATCTAGGTGTGCTCGCCGCATATTTCAGAATTTTGGAAAGTTAATTTGAAGCGTTTGAGTTGTGTATAAAGTCTGTAGAATTGGGTTCTGCTATGCTAAGCTAACGTTAAAGCGACGTGTCATACATGTTTGTTTATGAGCTGTGATTGGATAAAACGAGAGTCGTGATCTGTCAATCACGTCTCGTATCTGTAAATCGTTGATTCGCTGAAGTGGGGACGCACGCCGATGCGACCAGCCAACTTTTGTCGTCATTTCCGGCACTGCATTGGTTGATGGTAATAAAACTACATTCACCATGAACGCTTGGGAAAAGAACCACATGCGCTGTGATTGATTGGTTGACGTCACGTATCTGTGTAGCGAGCTCCGCCTCGCTCAAGTACGGAAGCTAGTGACGCTCTGCGTCGGCCCGCCTATTTTTGTCATCATTTCCAGGTACGGCACTTTGAGTGACAGTTCACACTCACCAGACAAACGGAGATTTCACTACAAGTTAAAAAAACAAATTTGAAGCCATCTAAACTGTCTAACAACATAAATTTGTCTCTGACAACAACGTGGTTCGAGCGTTTATCACGGACACACTAGAAACTAACTCTAAAAGGTTGTTTTTAGTTTAAATACTGAATAGAAAAATCAGTCGCCTCGTGATAACATTAAGACTTGAAGCTGCCCCCTGTTGGTTAAAAGACGTTAACAGATGAGTTTTCTCATAGAACATCATGAGAAGTCAGCATTTTTATGGTGAAATACCACCTTTAAAATTGTTCTGTTTATCCTGTTAAGCACCTTGGTCAATGCAAGACATTGTAGGAAGGTCCTATACAAATAAAGTTTATTATTATTATTATTATTATTACAAACAAAAACTCCTGTCTATTTTAAATAAAAAAATTAGAATAACAAAGGTACAGACAAACAATTTTGGCTTATTTTAAATACTGAAGAGATTTAAAATAACACTCAAAAAGCAGCTTTTATTTGATTTTCAAATTAAATCAAAAAACAAAATGATGGAGAACAGATTATTTCCACATTAAGCTCTTCACATCTCTGAATTTTAAACATAATTGGTGTGCACAACTGCATACTTTTTGTTAAAAATGGCATTTTTAACGTTTTTCTGTGTACAATTAATGACTCCAGTTTATTTTAAATAAGGAAATATTTAAAATAACTAACTACAAACATCTCTCATTAATTTGGTGAAAATTTCAAAACAAAGATGGAAGATGAAAATTATGATGAAGCTTTAGAGATGCTCACATCAACACCTGAATCATATAGGCTGAGTTTAATTTGAAGAAGAGAAGAACTTCGCCAAAATCGCCTTGAGTTAAATCGTGAGATTAAAAATTTCAATACTAAGATGGAAGATGAAAAATTTGATGAAGCTTCAGAGCCGCTCACATCAAAGCATGATTCATATAGGCAGAGTTTAATTCGAAGAAAAGAAGAACTTCGCCAAAGTCGCCTAAAGTTAAAACGTGAGATTAGAGATTTTAACATGGAACAGGGTGCTATAAATAGTTTTGATGTTCGTCAACTCCCTGACCCGATCTGGTTAAAAACAAAACCAGAGCGTGAACTACATTACCAAGAAAAGGTCAAATCCCACTCGCTGGAGCTGGAAGGGACAAGTTCATCAACTCCCTCTCCTAAAATAGGTGAGAAGAAACATGTTTCTCAAGCTAACAAACCACAACATGTTGATGCCCCCTGGAGCAATGACTTGTGGTTTAGAAGGACGAGCAAAGTCCCTGCACCTCGGTCGAAGCTGCCCGAGATAAGCAAAAAACCCCAAACGGTAGGTGTCCGCTCTTTAAGTGACCCTCCGCGGTCTACACCGAGCAAAGGCCCTGCCCCTACACTGCGGACTAGACAGTCCGGAAGTAGCAAAAGGTCACAGAAGTTCCAAAAAAAAAGGCACCATACCTCTAAGCTCTGAGGAGATAGTAAACATAAGTTGGTTGTTTGAAAACTTGAATGAGACAGAGGATGACCAAACTGGTACATTGAGTGACCTTGTCTTTGATAACTCAGAGCACATGGATAACTCAGAGCACACAGTTAGTGACAACAATAGCAAACGACAAAGAGAAAAACGTCTCAAAAAAGGCCTTGAGTTACAACATCAGTTTAGACAATCAGTGATGAAACAGTGCGCTGTAACTGCTTTTGAGGCTCACATGCAAAACAAAACACCCTCTGAGGTGTGCCCAGGTCAAAAGGTCTATCACAGTTGCTAAAAATAGGAGATGTTCTCTCTCCTATAGAAAGCGAGAATAAACACCGTTGTCTCAAAGGCCCTCTGACCTCGGAAGAGGTGGAGAACATATGTTGGTTGTTAAAAGAGTTGGATAATACTAGCAAGAATGAACAACATTTTCAAACTGACAAACAACGAAATGTTGGTACCAGCTGGAACAGTGACTCAAAATGGTTTAAAGGGAGCCCCGCCCCTAAAGCACCTCAGATTGAAAAATCTGAGACAAGCAACGAACCACAAAAGGTAGGTGTTCACTCTTTAAGAGACCCACAATGGTTCAGATCGAACCAAGTGGGTGAAAACCAAGGTCTGCCGGTGGGTGAACTTCAGAAGAAATTGAAGTATGAGGACCTATACTCATGTAACTATGCGTGGGCCCAACAAAAAACCCCGAGCCTTGGAACTGCACATCCCGCGCCTCGAACAGAACAGTTCGAGACATGCAAGGAGTCACGAATGTCCCGGAATAATGGCCCAACACCTTTATGCTCAGAAGAGACAGAGGAAGTATATAGATATAGTTATCTGCAAAGAGCCCGCAGCACTGGCCGCGGTGGTGGTCTGGCTGTAATCTACCGCAGTAATTTAAAATTGTCACATCTGGCTTCTCAGGATTTTTCCTCTTTCGAATGTTTGGCCTTCAACTTCAAAGCCCCACTCCTGATGAACGTTATATTGATTTATAGACCTCCCAAACCGCATGTTTCATTTAACTCAGAAATGCATGACCTCCTCACCTTTTTCTGCACCTCCCCTGTAAAAACTATTTTTCTTGGCGATCTAAATATCCACATGGACAATTCCTCTTCCCCTCTGGCTACAGATTTTAAGTCTCTTTTGGAATCTCTCAACCTCACCCAACATGTGGACGCCCCTACGCACAACAGGGGGCATACTCTGGATTTGGTGATTACAGACACTGTACTCAATAACTTGTCTGTATATGACCTGGGTGTCTCAGACCACAGGGTCATCTCCCTGGAAGTGCCTTCAACTTCGCCTTCTTCTAACCCAAAACGACCCATCCAGTTCCGTGACTATAAAAACATCTCCCCTGATGTTTTGTCTGCTGATCTTCACGCCCTGACCGCCGTCAATCACTCATCTGCAGATGACTCTGTGAATTATTACAACCAATCTCTCCAGGAGCTTCTGGACCTACATGCTCCCTTGAAGACAAGACTGGTGTCTTTCTCCCGTTCAGCCCCCTGGTACACTGGTGAGCTGCGCAGGATGAAGGCAACTGGCCGTGCTATCGAGAGACGTGTAAAATCATCTGGTCTCTCGGTACATAAGCAAGCGTACAAAGAACATCAGAAAGCGTACGCCTATTCTCTTAAAGAAGCACGCTCCAAATATTACTCCAACATCATCAACACCTGCCCTGGAAACTCTAAACAGCTCTTCTCCACAATAACTCATCTGCTTAATCCCATTAAACAAAATCATGAGGACTCTGTTCAAAAATGCGACCTGTTCCTCTCATCATTTAAAAACAAAGTTAACACTATCAGATCCCAGCTCCACAACCTCCCTGACCTTAGTGTGCCATCTACCCATCTGCTTTCTGGGACCCTGAGCAGCTTTGATGAAGTTGTTCAGAGTGAGGTAGAGACCATCCTCAAGAAAATGAAGCCTTCATCCTGCGCCCTGGATCCCTTCCCCTCATCTCTCATAAAATCCAATCACTCTGCAATTAGCTCATTAATCACACAAATAATAAATCAGTCTCTACAATCTGGTCATGTTCCACTGCCTCTAAAAACTGCCATCATTAGGCCTCTTCTGAAAAAATCTAATTTGGATCCCGACATTTTTTCAAATTACCGGCCAATTTCCCACCTCCCATTTCTGTCCAAAGTGCTGGAGAAAGCAGTTGCTGCTCAGCTGCAGGAACACCTACAGCAACACTCTCTGTATGAGAAGTTCCAGTCTGGATTCAGAGCAGCTCACAGTACTG
>JBBPBX010063342.1:0-20559 GCA_038048925.1 Garcialebias charrua | reverse complement strand
GTCGGCCACTCTCTCATGTGCGCTCAATTCCACGTTAATTGTGATGTACAAAAGGAATGTGCGTGGATTCAGGTGTACGCACAGTTTGATAAATCTGGATCTTTTTGTGCGTAGACACTTTTCTGGATTTCACCGTACGTCACTTTTCAGTAGGAAATCCACGCAGGTTTTTGATACATGAGGCCCCTGGGGCCTCATGTACAAAGACTTGCGTGGATTTCTTACTGAAAAGTGACGTACGGTCAAATCCAGAAAAGTGTCTACGCACAAAAAAATCCAGATTTATCAAACTGTGCGTACACCTGAATCCACGCACATTCCTTTTGTACATCACAATTAACGTGGAACTGAGCGCACGTGAGACACCTCCCCTGACACGCCTTCATTTACATATGTTAAACAGATGCAAATTACTTCCTGCATGTGTGAAGGACATGTTTGTTTGATCCCTGCGCGATCAGAAATGATTTCTAGATTCAGGAAAATAATGAATTTAATATAATATGAGTGAGGACAAACATCCTAAGTAAGAATAGTAATAAAATGTGTTTATCACGCAAAGAACGAGTGATTGTGTGCCGGTATTTGTGTGCGCGCGCACGCTGCTGTCAGGTGCGCACCGGCTCAGTCATTCATTCTGAGTGAAAATATTAACTTTGCGCACGAGTTAATTACCATAATTACTGTAAACACAGAGGAACTTACTTGGATGTTTGCTAGAACATAGATTTTTGTTTATTTAATAGATGATATGAAGAAACGAGTCTGTGCGTCTCAGTGGAGATTTTCATGACATGACGTGATGTTGGAGTCTCCAAAGCGCGCGCTGCCTGCAGCCTTGTGCGCAGTCTGTCTGTGAAGCTTTTACTCCTACAAGTTATAAATGGTGTACTTTCACGTGTCATTTTGGAGACATCTACAATAAACACAGATAATGAAACACCTCCACTGCCGTGTAACACCGGCGAGGGTGCACGCGCGCTCAAAGCGCGACCATAACTCAGCCTTTGGGATCATATGGATGAGACAACATGAATCGGCTTTGTGTGGACTGGACTGGCACAGCCCTGATCGACCTGCCAGCTCCCTCTAAGCTCCTGTGGAACCCCAGTTTCTGCACGTGCACGCGTGATGCGCGGATGCTGTGTTGCTCCAGTGCGCAGCAGTGCCAAACTGAAAAATGATTATTTCTGAAAACGGCTGATAAGCCATATCCTAGATCAGAAAATTATATCTGTTTATAAATAAATGCTCTGCGTGTTACACTATTTATATCCTCCAGTAAGGCTGAATGTATCCGTTCCTGTTAAATTTATTTTTTGCACAACTTTGCGCGTCCATGTGGATGTACTTGTTACTCGTGTGTTTGGTGGGAATATTAATCATTTTCACATCATGAACAGTTAATAATAATAATAAATAATAATGATAATAATAATAATAATGAATTCAATTTATAACGCACTTTTCATTAATGGAAATCTCAAAGTGCTACAAAGTGCAACAGCATTAAATGTCAATAAAACAAATAATAAAACAGTTAAAATCAACAACAGTATCAACTAAGATCAAAAGTAGAATCATGAGGAGGAAGAGTATGCTCGGTTAAAAAGAAAGGTCTTCAAGCTGCTCTTAAAGTCAACCACAGACTGTGGGGCTTCAGTTTCTCAGAAGCACCTGTAAGTGTCGCCAAAGGAACAAGAACCACAGAAACGTGCGTACGCAAGCAGGGGAGCTTGCTTGGAAATGTACGTCGATGCGCAGATATTCCCGTTCATTTCAGATTTGATACATACGGGGTTTTGCGTGGAAAGTGACGTGCGCAATGTTTTTGTGCGTGCGCACGGTTGATACATGAGGCCCCTGGTCCTTAAAGGTGCTATGTGTAATTTTCTGTAGAGTGCAGAACTTAGAAAAATTTTCAACAGGCAAAGCATTCTGATCCCTCCCCCTCAGAGCCATATATGGCTCTGAGGGGGAGGCTCTGCTGAGATTCAAATTCAAGCTCTGTTTTTAATTGGCTGGTTACAAACTCTGTTTTTATTGGCTGTCATTGTCCTGGTCACTCTGTGTTTTTAGTGTTTTTATAAATGCTGATAGAGAAGCAAGGGGACTATAGTTTTTTTCAGAGATTACTTTGTCTAACATCAGTTTGTCAGTAGATAGTGACAGAGTGAAGAAATATGTTAAAAATATATTGTTTGAAAAGTTACAGACTACATTACAATCTTACATACCCCAGCTTTAATAACACAACGCAGACCTGAATTATTCTGAACCAGGGGTCACCAACGTGGTGCCCGCGGGCACCCGGGTGCCCCCAAGGACCATTTGAGGTGCCCCCGGAACTGTTCTAAAAATAGCACAACTCACTACTAAGCTGCATTTAAAAGTTCGTTTTATTCAGTTGTTATTCTTTTTTTGTATTTATATATATTTTAAAATGTCTATCTTAAAAATATGTTCTTAAAAATATGTTTATTATACATTTTTTTCAATTTATGCTTTGTTATTTCCGAAGAGTTTATCAAACTGGTGCCCTTTGTATGAATCCGTACCCACGACGTAGCTCTCAGTTTCAAAAAGGTTGGTGACCCCTGTTCTGAACTAATTCACCATTTGATGAGGTTACATTGGTGCCTGTGACCCGTTCTTCAACTTCTCCAGCGCGAGTGGCTGCGTCTACTTTCTGGAGCCGCGGCAGTTGGTGGGCTGCGTCTACACCCTGGAGCCGCGGCAGTTGGTGGCTGCGCGCGCATCTGTCCCGTTCATCAGACCCGGCCGGTACCGCAGCCCCGTGTGGATTCTTCGCTGCTCAGTCTGGTAGTGCAGTGGCCAGTCTGAAAGTGTGGAGCTATTTTTTTTAATTCATTTTAACCGTTTTGTGTTGATTGAGCGCTGTGGCTGCACTACAGGAGGTCTTTTTTTTTTCTTTCTTTTTCTCTCTCTCTCTCTCTCTCTCTCTCTCTCTCTCTCTCTCTCTGCGCTGCGCTCTCTGAAGAGGGGCACTTTGAGACAAAATAAGTTTTAATGTTTTTACAGCTTTTTCATTCAGGTTTTTCTTGTTGATTTGTTGAAGGTGCACTTTTGCTCGTGTTTAATTTGTAAGTGATCAAATTAATAATAATTAATAATAATTAATTATTAATAATAATAACTGAAAATTATTATTATTATTAGTTAGCCCTCTGTGAATAGCAAACAACCATCAGGGTGCTAACGATCCATTGTTAGGCTGATGGTCCTCCTTGATCATGTGAGCAGCTGGTTTCAGGCTGTCATCAGCCAACTGGTTGTGTAACACTGTGAGAGGGTGCTATTTATAAGACTGAGCTGAACCCAGCACCTCAGACTGAGGAAGTCTTTCGGACGAAAGACGAAACGTTTCTACAATTTTTTGCTTTGTTTTGTTTTTTTTGTTTTTTGAATGTCCAGAGGACCAGACTTAGCTTTTTTAGATTTTTCTACCTGGATTATTGAGCATGCATCAGGGTATTATTATTATTATTTTTTTTTTTTTTTGCTTTTGATGGGCTGAGTTATGGCAAGCAATAATTATTTTGGTAGGGGGAGGGGGTTTGAAATGTTTACTCCTATGCCTGCAGTTGCCAGAGGTAGGGGTTTGTATTTGAATACCCCAGAAGCATCCACACCAAAATCAAATTTTGTTTATGTGGGTGAAAGAGTTAATGACACTGTTAATGCTCCACAGTGTGAAGTTGATGGTAGACTTTTGAGTGACATAGCTTCACGAATTGGAGTTTCAATAGGTGAAAGTATTGCAGCTTGCATTGAGACCCGTTTGAGTAATACAGTGGGTCCAGGGGTGGTTGGAGCTACAGCTAACGAGTCTACCATGTTAAATGTCATTGTTCGCCCTGATGTGAAAGAACCTGTGAGTTTTAAAGGGGATCATGATTCATGTTCAGTCCAAGAGTGGGAGGTTATGATGTTAACTTATATGAGAAAGAAAGACATCCCTGTGGCTGAACAGGCTGATGAGGTGATGTCTAAGCTGGTGGGGAGGGCACATGAAGTAGTTAAAGTTGGCATACGCAGTAAGCCAGTTTTAAATCTGACTACAGGACCTGAGCCCATTTTTGAGATACTGAAGCAGCACTTCAGTGATACTATGTCCTCTAGCTTGCCCTTAGCAGACTTTTATGCTACGGTGCCCCACCCTGACGAACATCCCTTTGACTATTGGCTGAGACTTAACAAAGCTTTGGACATGACAGAGGACTCTTTAAAGAGACAAAATAAGGCTTTTGACTCTCTGTCTGGTGATCTAGCTGCCATGTTTATCCAGAACTGCCCTGATCCTGAACTGTCGCTCATATTCAAATGTAAGCAGCTGAAAGATTGGACAGTGGCTGAAATTCACGAGAAGCTTGTTGAGAATTGCAGAAATCGCAAGCGACTAACCAAACACAAAATGTCAAGCATCCTGTCTTCCCAGCACCAGGAAGTCACCTCGTCTGTGCAGAGTGCGACACTCCGTACTGAAGTACTACCTCCAGCTGCTGCTATTGGGAAGACAGCTGAGAGCTCGCCAGACCGCCTGGACCGGGTCATCGCTCTACTTGAACGTGTGCTGGAGCAGCAGCCACAACAGCACAATGTTCAAAGAAGGTTCAATGTACACACCCAGAGGGACCAGCCGACGAAAGTAAAGCCTGCCTTACCTTGTGCTGTGTGTAGCGATGGTGGACACACTACTCAGTACCACTGCAGGTCCAACCATCTGTGCTTCAGCTGTTTTGCACCTGACCACATCCGAGCAGAGTGTCCAGGGACTGTGGTGAGGAAGCCTGGGAGCGATAAGCAGGTGGTGCAGCTTCAGGAAAACTGACTGGCCTGCATGTGGTGGGGACAAGTGTTGGGCCTAAAAGTGATCCCCCTGTTGCAAATGTTGCAAATGACATGGAGTCTATATGTCAAAGTGCATGTGAAGTGAGAAAAATGGGATATACACCGATAATCCAAAACATTCAGAGACTCAAACAACATGACAACTTGTTTTATGAAAATGTGACACTGGGAGGAGTGGTTACGGTCAGAGCTTTGCTGGATAGCGGGTCGATGGCGTGCACACTGAGCTCTAAAGTAATACCTCAGCTGTTACAGCAGGATGTTTTAAGAAGCCCCGCCCTTGAGCCGACAGCCACTGTGTTGATTGGATGTGGGGGGTCCAGGACATTACCTTCTGGCATGTGCGATCTGGAGATGGATCTTTATGATTACAAAGTGATTGTCCCAACATTGATCGTTGAGAACCAGAATGAAGAACTGATTGTTGGCAGTAACCTGTTGAAATACATTATTAACAGGTTTAAGCTGAAGCAAGACATCCAGGACCAAGGCCCCACAGCACTCTGTGACAGTAGTGATGCAGAGCAGAAACTGCTACATTTGTTGGCAAGGGTGGAAGCTGCCGATTCAGACGCCCATTATGCAGTTGGAACTATCAAAATCAAGCGAGCTGTTACTCTTGAACCCATGACAGAGCATCTGATTTGGGGCAAGTTGCCACAGGTGAATAATCTGTTGGCTGGATGTACTGTTGTCGTGGAGCCAACAACCGCCAGATCTAAACCGAGAACAGTCTTGGTGGGGAGGTCGGTGTCAATCCTGAGAGCAGATGGGTGGCTCCCATTAAAGGTCATTAATCCATCAGACAAGCTGGTTACTTTGAGACGTAATACTAAGTTGGCGGATGTGAGTACTTGTGATTCAGTGGAGATGTTTGCTGGTTCCCAACTCGACATCCAACAACAAGTTCAAGTACCGTTGGACAACAGTACAAAACACAGCCTCGTCTCAGAGGACTCGACTTTACCAGATCATCCTCACCTTGTGGCACCGTGCACAGTTGACACCCCTCAGGCAAGGCTAAGAGGACTGGGGCTGTCGGATGTGGACATTGAGTCATGTGACGTTGCCCCTGAATATAAGGCTAAACTGGCTGAGCTCATTGTTCAATACCAATCAATCTTTTCAAGGGACAAGATGGATTGTGGTAAAGCCACTGGTTTCCTACATCGCATCAGAGTCATGGATGAGAAACCATTTCGATTGCCATGTAGGCGCATACCACCAACCCAGTATGAAAAATTGAGAGAGGCATTGGATGAGATGGAAGAGCGTGACATCATACGAAAGTCTAGCAGTGAGTTTGCATCTCCATTAGTGATCGTGTGGAAGAAGTCGGGTGACCTACGTATCTGTAATGATTTCCGATGGATCAATGCACGCACTGTCAAGGATGCTCACCCACTCCCTCATCCAGCTGATGCTCTAGCAGCCCTGGGGGGCAATGCCTTTTTCTCAACCATGGATTTGACCTCTGGCTATTACAATGTGGAAGTGCATGAAGCTGACCGAAAGTACACTGCCTTTTCATCGCCTTTTGGATTGTATGAGTATAATCGGATGCCTCAAGGACTCTGTAATAGTCCCGCCACATTCATGAGAATGATGCTAAACATCTTCGGTGACCAGAACTTCATGAGCTTGTTGTGCTATCTGGATGATGTCCTGGTGTTTGCTCCAACAGAAGACCTAGCGCTGGAGCGTCTGCACATGGTCTTCCAGAGACTCCAGAGCCATAACCTAAAGCTCGCCCCAAAGAAATGTCACTTTCTGAGGAGGTCAGTGAAGTTTCTTGGTCATATCATCAGCATAGATGGGATCCAGTCTGACCCTGATAAAGTGACTGCTATCACCACCATCACAGAGTCTGACCTTATGGAAATTGGCACAAATATTCCCTCCCAGAAGAAGATCCGTTCCTTTCTTGGCATGGTAGTCTACTACCAGCAGTTTATTGAAGGGTGTTCTGCCATAGCCAAACCGTTGTTTCGGCTAATCTCATGCTCTAAAGGTCCGCGTGGAGGTGGGAGAAAACGCCGCCAAATCCGCAAACAGCTCCGTGCTGAAGATTGGACTGCAGATTGTCAGCAGGCTTTCCATCAACTGAAGTGGGCTTTGCTAGATCGTGTGGTGCTGGCCCACCCAAACTTCAGTGAGCCCTTTCTCCTGTCTGTGGATGCCTCTACCGACGGACTTGGTGCAGTCCTGTCACAAGTGCCTGCAGGTGGTTCAACGGCCAGACCGATTGCTTTTGCACACAGTCAAGGTAGGGTTTAGAATCACTGACAGGACCAGAAATAAGATTTTAGCTTCCTCATGTCTTTGTCTCTCGTCTTAGTTGTAAACAAGGCTTCTAGCTTTAAGTAATAAGTGTACCAGCGATAATAGGCCAGTCAGTAAATTGTCAACTGTAATTAAAATAAAATAAAAACTTTCTCACACTACGATCCTGAATCCACGTGTTTAAGTATAGACATGATTGTGTTGGAGTGAAAGGTCAATGTGATTGTTGTTGGGGCGGCCGTGGCGTAGTGGTAATGGCAGTCGTCCCCCAATCGGAAGGTTGGAGGTTCGAATCCCGAGTTCCCACACCATGTGTCGTTGTGTCCCTGGGCAAGACACTTAACCCCGAGTTGCTCCCGGTAGGACTGGCTGGCGCCTTGCATGGCAGACTACCACTACCGGTGTATGAATGTGTAGAATTCTTCGCATTAAAATGGGCAGTGTGTGACAAGTTCCATCATTGGTTGAGAGGCCATCAATTCACCGTGTGGACGGACAATAATCCGCTAACCTACATCCTGTCCAAGGCTCGGCTGGACGCGTGTGAGCAGAGGTGGATCGCTAAGTTGGCGCCATTCCAGTTCAACATCAAGTACATTCCTGGATCAAAGAATGTGGTGGCTGACGCCCTTAGCAGAGAGCCCTTCGTACAGCCTAGTATGCCTCACCGTTTGACGAGAGTGCCTTATGACAAGCTGCTGGCAGAGGCTGCAGTGGTTGGTGCTAATGGAGTCCAGGAGGTGTTTCGTTGGTCAGCTAACCCACCTGAAGTAGCTGAGTGTGACCAACAGATATCTCAGGGTGTGGCAGTTGTTAAGACAGGAGCAGTATCACTGCACTAAAACCGTAGATATACGGGAGTATCAGATGTGGTATATCTCCGTATCCTTCACATATACGGACAATTTCCGGGAATTTCCGTATCGCATCCTCGGAAAATCCAGTTTCCGGATACGAACAGATCCGAACTTTATTGATCCTTAAAAAATCCCAAAATCCGGATACTTTATCTGCTGCAGATCCAGAAATATGTGGCTCTGTTATCCCTCGGGATTACTGCTTACATCTCTTCGGATACTTGCCGCATATATGACGTATGATTGGTTTATATTTACGTATACGTGACATGTCAGTCAGATATTTATGGATTTTTTATCTGTGAAGTATCTGTGAAGTATGCGATTTCTCAGAGATCCAGCAGATCTTTGACGTATCACGTTGAAGATGTCAGTCGTATATTTATCTGTGAAGTATCTGTGAAGTATCTGTGAAGTATGCGATTTCTCAGAGATCCAGCAGATCTTTGACGTATCACGTTGAAGATGTCAGTCGTATATTTATCTGTGAAGTATCTGTGAAGTATGCGATTTCTCAGAGATCCAGCAGATCTTTCACGTATCACGTTGAAGATGTCAGTCGTATATTTATGGATTTTTATCTGTGAAGTATCTGTGAAGTATGCGATTTCTCAGAGATCCAGCAGATCTTTGACGTATCACGTTGAAGATGTCAGTCGTATATTTATCTGTGAAGTATCTGTGAAGTATGCGATTTCTCAGAGATCCAGCAGATCTTTCACGTATCACGTTGAAGATGTCAGTCGTATATTTATGGATTTTTATCTGTGAAGTATCTGTGAAGTATGCGATTTCTCAGAGATCCAGCAGATCTTTGACGTATCACGTTGAAGATGTCAGTCGTATATTTATGGATTTTTATCTGTGAAGTATCTGTGAAGTATGTATCTGTGAAGTATCTGTGAAGTATGCGATTTCTCAGAGATCCAGCAGATCTTTCACGTATCACGTTGAAGATGTCAGTCGTATATTTATGGATTTTTATCTGTGAAGTATCTGTGAAGTATGCGATCCCTCAGAGTTCCAGCAGATCTTTGACGTATCACGTTGCAGATGTCAGTCGGATATTTAAGGATTTTTATCTGTGAAATACCTGGAGGTATGCGATCCCTCTGAGTTCCAGCAGATCTTTGGCGTATCACGTTGCAGATGTCAGTCGGATATTTAAGGATTTTTCATTTATGCAAATTTGTGCACATTTGGGAATATTTGGATATATTGGAGAAAAAAAAGAGTTAGTAATTTTGTACTGTTTGCGTCAGCAGCACATAATCAGGTGCATGAAGGGAGAGAGTTTGCTCTTGAGCCAATTCATCCTGCCAAATATTGATGCAGGCGTTTTGCTTCACATTAACCTTCACGTTTATTCTTACATAACAATATTAATGATTCAGCAGTTTAAAAAAATAGTGAATTATTCTATCCCATGAGCACAGAAGTTTTGTTTTATATTAATAAGTTACATTTTAGGGTTTTCACAACAATTATGATTGGCCGCCAAAAAAACATTTGAGTGGAGTAATTGTGCTACAACAAAAATGTAACTACAGAATTTCATACAGGGTGTGCTGTATAACAAAGTGGAAAATATCTGTTTAAAAGTTTCACTGTATTTTCTATAGACAGACGATCCTTTTTAAAGGCTGTTTTGTATAAATATCACAATATTTTTACAAATCATATTTTGGGCCGCCACCCGACTTGGGAACAGGCAGAATATGATGGATGGATCATTTTAGATGCTTATCAACAATATCCTTCAATTTAATCTATAACTAGTTTAGCAACTGCAACAGACTTTTGGGTACCTTTTTTTAAGCCTGTTAAGGAAGATTTACAATAATGCTAAACATTATACACCCGAGTACCCCAAACTAGACATAACATGTGTTAATGTGACAATAAAATATTATTAACAAATATATGTATTTTTGTACCTACTGAGGATAACATACAATGATGCCAACAAAAGGCAATACAATACACTGGTTTTTAGCACATTAATTGTATTTATTTATTACAATTTTTATATTTCTTAATTAGGAATCAGCTGTAATGGCACATGGTTTTGTTGAGCAGATCCTAAATCAGCTTAGTGTGGTATCTTAAACTCACTTGGTGCTGCAGACCTGAAACTAAAAGGTTGTGGTCCACTGTATCAAAGGCAGTGGTTAGGTCACTATTGTGCTGGGCTGAGTAATCCATACCTTCGTCACATATCGACTTGATTACTGCAAAGCTATTTACCTCAGAGTTTACCAGTCCTCCCTCAGACGTCTCCAGTTGGTCCAGAATGTTGCTACTTGGCTTCAAACTGGTTCGTATGAGGGAGCACATCATCCTCACAAATTTTAAAATTCTTTGATTGGTTTTTAAAAGTTTAAATTGCATTAGAAAGTTAATTCTCAATAGTCCAGGTATCAAATCCGCTCACAGAATGAGTGGATTTGATACCTGGACTATTGAGAATGAACTTTCTTGTCTTGAACCACTTTGGACATGTCTGCCTGCCTGGAAGGAGTCGACGAGGGACAGGACAGCCTCCAGAAACCATCTTGGCTACAGCAAACTGGTTGGTCCACTTAAGTTGTTTACTTGGTGGGGTAACTTCAGTGTGCTTGGGACTACTCTGACTGACGAAGCCCTCTGGAGTGAGGGTGAAACGTTTCTACTAAAAAGAAACTGTCCGGATGAACTGATTGAGAATGAGCGGGTTTAAATTGCATTGTTTGTCCCAGCCTCTCTGAGCTGCTTTAACCATTCTCTCCTGCCTCGGGTCAGATGATCAGCTGCTCCTGCAGGTGAGTAGGTGCAATTAAATGCTCAGAGGGGGCAAAGTCTTTGGAGTTTCTACTTCAAGAGTATGAAACAATTTCCCACTTCTTACCAGATGAGCCCCTTCACTGTCCACTTTTAAAATATTCTAAAAATGTATTTAACCCCTGGCCTTTGGCACAGCCTGACACTTGCTTCAGTTTATTTTCCTATATAGTTTTTATTGATCTTATTGTTTAATCTGGTTTCATTCTTTGGTTTATGCGTTTACAAGTTCTTTGATTTTACATGTACTACACTTGGTTGCAGCTGTGCTTGTTTCAAAGTACAAATAGTAGTAGTTGTACATTTTAGCTACTTTTTAAAAAGAAGAAAATACTTGCATTTATGAGTGTATGTGCAAACACAGCTCTTTCATGTATTAGAATGAAAAATCCTCATTTGAAGGGTCAGAAAGCCCTGACATTTTATCCTGCCCAACAGCACAACAAGGATTGTTGGAAACCCTGGCTGCCTTGCTTCAATGCACATTTATAAGGGTAGGGCTGCAGAGTTGAAAGAAAGGGTAAACTGAGATTTGGCACAAATGAGATACAAAAAAAGTCAATTAAAAAAAGCACAAGTTAGACATCTGCAAAGCAAATCTTAGCTATTAAATAAAATAATCTATGTAGCGTTTACAAATGCTTAATAAAAGCACTAAAAGATCAGACAACAAAATATTTCACAAATGTGACATACTGTATCTGCATTAATTTGGTATGGGCAGTTTTGTAAAGACCTCTAAAGCAAGGGCATGCAGCTAAACCACATTTTACATACTTTTATACAACAATATGAAAACTGCATCACAGTTCTCTGCACAATATAAAGTTATTAAAAAGTTGAGTTTGAACTCTAATTAAAGCCAGTCATCTTCTGTAATTACTGACACTTAATTTGTTCATTGTAGATTGTGGTTTAAAGGGGAACCATAACTATATTTAGAGAAGTATTGTCAAGTGCTTTAGCTCTGGTTCATTAGAGAGCCACATTTTCGTGCTGGACCTGATAGTTTGAACACCGCCAATTTGCTGACTACTCAGCTAATGATGCACCACTTAATGTTTGGGCGCAGTGCATCATGACAAGGCATAAATGCCCAGCTGACTATCTCCTAATGATTACTAATTATCCCAAAGGAAGCAATTAAAGCAGGGGAAAAAATGGGAGCAAAGGCCTCTCTCAATAAGAGTGGCTTATTGCCACACTTAATATTTTCCCAAATATCGGATGCAGTTGGCAGCGCAACACCAAAGGCAGACTGCAACATTACTATGAAACATCACCAAGCAAAAAGCTGAGCTATCAGTTTAAGGAAAGACTGGGCTCATCAAGACTATACTGAAAACATTTGTTTCTTTTAATAACCTTTAGTCTTAATTTAGTTTTCGTGCTTGAATTGCCCAATTAGGGTGCAACACTTCAAAAACATGAGCCTCATAGAAACACGCTGGTATAAGTTAAACCAAACAATACAACTAAAAGTGTAAATTCAAAGTAATTTTTAGTAGGGGTTTGTGGAAAATGTCTGAACAACTGTCATTTTACCTGTCATGGATAGCTCGGGGAATAATCTCAGATTGAAGACAACAAAACTGATGAGCTAAAAGCTAGCCCAAGCAAACAGAGAACAAAGTGTATTTTTTGCTCTCTTAGACTAACTCAACCTTAAAAAAAGGTATGCAACCTTTTATACACCTTAATAATAATAATAATAATAATAATAATAATAATAATAATAATGCATTTTATTTGGTAGCGCCTTTCAAAACACTCAAGGACACTTTACAGCATTAAAAACACAATAAAAACAGTATAAAATAACTATATACCGGTAAAAAGAAAAATTAAAATCAATTAAAAAACACACAAAAAAGAAAATATATAAAATAACTACATAAAAAAGAAAAATTAAAGTGAGAAGGCTAACTTGAACGGATGAGTTTTGAGTTTTGATTTGAAGGTCAGAAGGCAGTCAATGTTACGGATGTCTGGGGGAAGAGCGTTCCAGAGTTGGGGAGCAGAGTGAGAAAAGGCTCTGTGTCCCATGGTTCCCTTGCGTTTCAACCTTTTAATTTGCTCTCTCGGATTTGATCTCTGCTCTCTGACACCTGCCACACCCATTTCTCCACTGCATTCACACTTATGCTCATCACCTGTGTCACCATCTCCCTCCTGCTGCACCTGTGCGCTGCGCTTCTTAACCACTCCCCAGTCTCTGCCTCCCTGCCAAACTTACTGATCGCCTCGTGCCTGAAGTATCAGCATTCTTCTTCCTGCTCTTGATCCTCACCCGTTTCATGATCACAGATTCCTTCCCTTTGCCTCGTCCAAGATGGATACTTCTGCGCATCAGATATCTGGACCTTGACTTCTGCTCTGCCTTCAGACCATCGATTCCAGCTAAACCCCTCGGACAAGAATTGCTTTTCTGTCTCTATGTGAATGAATTATGCCTGTATTTTTTTACCACAAACTCAGACCCCAGACTCTAGGAGTAGAGCTCTCAGAACCAAACTTCACATCATTCAGTAATCACGGTGTTGAGATTTGTCTTGTGAGTGAAATAAAGTTTTGGGGTGTTATTATTGACAATAAACTGACGTGGAAACCTCATATATAAATTATGTCAGGAAAAAAATAGCTAAAGCAATTGCTGTATTATATAGGGTAAGGAATCTGTTAAATGTTAGAGCTCTATACTTGTTATACAATACAATTATTGTCCCACACATAATCTATTGTTTTGATGTTCGGGGTAAAGCTTGTAAATCATTCACGGAACCTGTTTTTGTACTACAAAAGAGAGCGGTAAGAATAATTACCAGAAAGCACTATTGTCACCCTTCAAGCACTTTATTTCACAAATTGAAATTGTTGAAGTTCCATGACTTGGTGGATTACAATATCCTGTCGATTATGTATAGAGCTCATAAAAATGAACTACCAGTGAACATACAAATGTTCTTTGTCAAATGTATAAGTTGTTATAATCTTAAAGGAACAGAGATTTTTGTGAAACCAAGATATAGAACTAGTTTAAATGGTCGGTCAACCTCAATCAAAGAAATTGAACTTTGGAATAATTTGGAAACTGGTATTAAAAATACTAAATCAATGACCATTTTTTTAATAATATGATCAAAACAAATTTCTTGCAAAAATATGAATAATAATAATAATAATAATGAATTCCATTTATAATGCACTTTTCATTAATAAAAATCTCAAAGTGCTACAAAGTGTAACAAAGCAAAGATCAAAATAAAACAAGTGATAAAATCAAATAAAATCAATAATAATATCGACTAAGATCAAAGATAAAATCATGTGGATGCAGATTAGGCTTGCTTAAAAAATAAATAAAATAAAACAAGTGATAAAATCAAGTAAAATCAATAATGATATCAGCTAAGATCAAAGATAAAATCATGTGGAGGCAGAATAGGCTTGCTTAAAAAGAAAGGTCTTTATGCTGCTTTTAAAGTCAACCAGTGACTGTGGAGCTCTCAGGTCGTCAGGGAGGGAGTTCCACAGGCGGGGGGCAGCCACACAGAATGCTCGGTCTCCCATGGTCCTCAATTTGGTCCGAGGAATATGAAGTAAATTACTGTTCTGTGATCGTAGAGACCGGGTGGATGAATATGGTGCAAGAATGTCCTTTAGATAGTCAGGTGAAGTGCCGTGCAAGCATTGATGGGTAATGAGAGCAGTTTTGTACTGAATTCTGTAGGTGACAGGAAGCCAATGGAGGTTATGGAGAATGGGTGTAATATGTTCAAATTTACGAACTCTCAACAGAATCCTTGCTGCACTGTTTTGAATGTATTGAAGTTTCTGAAGGTTTTTGCCAGGGATACCAATAAACAGGGAGTTGCAGTAGTCGAGCCTGGAGGAGACAAAGGCATGGACGAGTTTCTCAGCATCAGGAAAAGTCAGAGATGGGCGAAGTCTGGAGATGTTTCGAAGATGGAAGAAGCAGGTTTTAAACAGATGCTTAATGTGATTTTCAAATGTAAGATGAGAGTCCATTTTTATTCCAAGATTTGTAACAGAGGTGGAGAGGGGGATGTCTTGACCAGAGAAGGAGATTGTTGTTAAAGTTGATGTTTGTATCTGGTGAGGGGTGCCAATCAATATGGCCTCAGTCTTCGAGCAGTTTAATTGAAGAAAGTTCTGATTCATCCATGCCTTTATTTCCTCCAGGCAGGCAGAGAGAACAGTGAGTGAAGACGGAGATAGGGATGATGATGATGTTCCAGTCCTGATGTAAAGCTGTGTGTCGTCGGCATAGCAGTGAAAAGAAATGTTGAACTGATTAATAATTTGACCTAAAGGCAGCATGTAGAGGGAAAACAGCAGGGGCCCCAGAACTGACCCCTGAGGGACACCACAGGAGACACCGACTGTCTGGGAAGTGGCATTGCCAAGGTTAACACATTCCAGCCTATTGGAATGGTAACAATATCGTGTAATAGATGTCTTCTTTGTATTTCTCTTTCTTGGAACTATATGAGTTGTTTTCTTTTCTTCAATCTGTAACTTCTTAGATTGATTTTTTTATTTTTGTTCCTTTTGTCTTGTTTGAATTATCTTTGTAATAGGGGGCAGAAAAAAATAAGATTTCTTCTTCTTTCTGCATCCCTTCATTTTACTTTTATACTGTACGGTCTCATATATGAGATTGTTTTTTTTGTGTGTTGTATTTAAAATGAATAAATAAATAAATAAATAAATAAATAGAGTATTTGTCGGACCTTCCAGGTTATGCTCACACATCACGTGACCCGTTCAAACGTCCTTTCCCTCTGATGTCATCGCAGCTTAGGCTTCTCCACCTGTGACTGAGCTCTACACAGCCACAGCTGACACTCTCCTCCTGATAAAACTTTAAATAAATATTTTGTTCACTGCTGTGTGTGTGGTTGAATTTCTAGGTCCCCTTCGTAATTCATTATACAGCAAAAAAGAGGAAAAATGCTGATGCACAGGCGTGGACTGGCCATCGGGAGCAGTGGGGCATTTCTCTGTGGCCTGGCCCGCTCAATGTTTGCCAAGGGGGCTAAAGGCTTGGTTCGGGTTGTGCTCGATTACTTTAAATAAACAATCAATGCCGCTTGTGCGGCTCACTTCATCAGTCAGCCAATTGTGTGTTGTGTACAATCTTACGGTGAAAACCTGCATAAGAGTGAGTCTGCGAAAAACAAACCACAAAGTATCGAGGAACTAATGTACAGTAAATATATACATTTTTCAGGTTAATAAAATTTGCTAAACTAGCCATCAGCTTTGACAATGCAGCCCATTCAACTTGTTTCATCTGAGTTGAGGTTTTACAAAAAAGCTATCTACAATAGATGATTAGTTTCCCTGGTTTTCACACAAATAAAAATATTTGAACTATCCATCCATCCATCCATTTTCTTCCGCTTATCCGGGGTCGGGTCGCGGGGGTAGCAGCCTAAGTAGGGAGGCCCAGACTTCCCTCTCCCCAGCCACTTGGAGCAGCTCCTCTGGGGGAATCCCAAGGCGTTCCCAGGCCAGCCGAGAAACATAGTCCCTCCAGCGTATCCTGGGTCTTCCTCTGGGTCTCCTCCCGGTGGGACATGCCCGGAACACCTCACCAGGGAGGCGTCCAGGAGGCATCCTAACCAGATGCCCGAGCCACCTCAACTGGCTCCTCTCGATGTGGAGAAGCAGCGGCTCTACTCCGAGTCCCTCCCGGATGACCGAGCTTCTCACCCTATCTCTAAGGGAGAGTCCAGCCACCCTGCGGAGAAAACTCATTTCAGCCGCTTGTATCCGAGATCTTGTTCTTTCGGTCATAACCCAAAGCTCATGACCATAGATGAGGGTGGGAACGTAGATCGATCGGTAAATTGAGAGCTTTGCCTTTTGACTCAGCTCTCTCTTCACCACGACAGACCGGTACAGCGCCCGCTTCACTGCGGACGCTGCACCTATCCGCCTATCGATCTCACGCTCCAGTTTTCCCTCATTCGTGAACAAGATCCCGAGATACTTAAACTCCTCCACTTGGGTAAGGACCTCCTCCCCGACCCGGAGAGGGCACGCTACCCTTTTCCGGCTCAAGACCATGGCCTCGGATTTGGAGGAACTGATCCTCATCCCGGCCGCATCACATTCAGCTGCAAACCGCTCCAGCGAAAGCTGTAGATCACGAGCTGATGAAGCCAATAGGACCACATCATCTGCAAAAAACAGAGAAGCGATTCTAAGGCCACCAAAACGGATCCTCTCAACACCTTGGCTGCGCCTAGAAATTCTGTCCATAAAAGTTATAAACAGAATCGGTGACAAAGGGCAACCTTGGCGGAGTCCAACTCTCACCGGAAACGAGCCTGACTTACTGCCAGCGATGCGGACCAAGCTCTGACACCGGTCGTACAGGGACCTAACAGCCCATATCAAAGGGCCTGGTACCCCATACTCCCGGAGTACCCCCCACAGAACCCCCCGAGGGACGCGGTCGAATGCCTTTTCCAAGTCTACAAAGCACATGTAAACTGGTTGGGCAAACTCCCACGCACCCTCCAGGACCCTGTTGAGGGTGTAGAGCTGGTCTAGTGTTCCACGACCAGGACGAAAACCACACTGCTCCTCCTGAATCCGAGGTTCGACTATCCGACGGACCCTCCTCTCCAGAACCCCTGAATAGACCTTACCAGGGAGGCTTAAGAGTGTGATCCCTCTATAGTTGGAACACACCCTACGGTCCCCCTTTTTGAATAGGGGAACCACCACCCCAGTCTGCCAATCCAAGGGAACTGCCCCCGATGTCCACGCGATATTGCAGAGTCGCGTAAGCCAACACAACCCCACAACATCCAGAGCCCTAAGGAACTCAGGACGAATCTCATCCACCCCCGGAGCCTTGCCACCGCGGAGCTTTTTAACCACCTCGGCGACCTCAGCACCAGAGATTGGAGAGCCCGACCCAAAGTCCCCAGGCTCCGCTTCCTCAGTGGAAGACGTGCCAGTAGGATTGAGGAGGTCTTCGAAGTATTCCGCCCACCGACTCACAACATCCCGAGTTGAGGTCAACAGCACGCCATCCCCACCATAAATGGTGTTGGTCGCGTACCGCTTTCCCCCCCTGAGACGCCGGATGGTGGACCAGAATCGCCTCGAAGCCGTACGGAAGTCATTCTCCATGGCCTCTCCGAACTCCTCCCACGCCCGAGTTTTTGCCTCAGCAACCACCCGAGCCGCATGCCGCTTGGACTGCCGGTACCTATCTGCTGCTTCCGGGGTCCCACAGGCCAAAAAGGCCCAATAGGACTCCTTCTTCAGCTTGACAGCATCCCTCACCGCCGGTGTCCACCACCGGGTTTGAGGGTTGCCACCACGACAGGCACCAACAACCTTGCGGCCACAACTCCGATAAGCTGCCTCGACAATAGAGGCGCGAAACAATATTTATTATCATAAATAGTAACGCATTTAAAATCACACAAATGAAAAAAAATAACTTTAAATTATTACCTACCCTGAATTAAACTTGTTATCCATGTGGTCACTAAAATGAAGCCAAGTTGGTTTGATATGTGAAGCAACTCATGTTGTTTTTGTTGCAACCTTGATAAGAACCGTGCATTATTCTCCCTGACAGGCACGCAGGTGTGGTGAAATCTTATTGCTGTACCTGACAAATCAGTCAAGCCGAAACACTGAGACAAGATGAGCTGAAACACAAAAGGTCACAAGTAATGGATGTCAGTTTTGAGGGTGCTGCATTTTCCAAGCCTTTTTGTTTTTCCTCAGTTTGCATGTTTGTGGCATGCACTTTTCATAAAACATCTTTGAAATGTCAAGAAGATGAACAGAAGATGAGCATCATATAACAGAAAGGTCACAAGAATAAAGATGAAAAAATATTATGATAGTTGTTACCAACTATTTAATGATTGTTCTATAGCTTCTTGTAACAATATACACATACTGTATCCTGGTAATCATAACACATGACAAGTTACAATGGAAGTATAAAAAGACAAAACTAAGGGGAATTTAATATAGTTTAACACTATATTAGACACTATATAAAGACAAAACGTTTCTACAGTTTTTTTTTTTTTGCTTTGTTTTGTTTTGTTTTTTGAATGTCCAGAGGACCAGACTTAGCTTTTTTGGATTTTTCTACCTGGATTATTGAGCATGCATCAGGATAGTTTAACACTAATTAAAGTTTGTGAAATGATAGTACAGGTTATTAAAGTTTCCCATTTTTGTCAGCTAAATAGATAGAGAACTTTATTATTTGGCTTTCTTTGTATGTGAATGTTTCTGTAAACTGCCCTGAGACACCTTTGTTGTGAACTGGTGCTATGAAAATAAACTGAATAGAATAGTTTGAATCTATTTTTTGAGGAGACAGTGCAGTGTGAGGTGTATGAAGCTAGAAACCAAGCCTGCAAATGTAGACGTGACAATGCATACATTTTCATCACAGTTACATACATTAATAACTACTTTTTAAAAATTATTATTTGTGTTCCTAAGAGGCAGATCACACAAGCACCCACCTAAACACACACATTTTCTTTAATGAGTTTAAATGAAATTGTAACTTGACTCACGATAGCTAAAGCTACATAAATACAACCATCATATCACAATCACAAAACCCTCCGGGGTCATTTCTCACTTTGCTCTTATCCAACAGGAAACGAAGACAATAAACTGAGATATTATAGTCAACAATCATAGAATATTTAAGAATGCATACATGATAATAAAATGAATGCTTCAAAAATACACTGAATCAGTACGAAGACCCACTTGCTTTCCAACCCTGAACTTTGATTATAAATTCAGTATTTAAAATAAGTATTGTATAAAAGGTATAAGTACATGGGATGGTCATTTTATAAATAGTTTGTGTAGATTTTACCTGGACTGAGGCATGTTTCAACTGCCTGGCTGGAACAATACAGGTTTTAGTTATTCAGTTACATAAACAGACCTTCCTCCCCGGCCCCACCACACCCACATGCACACACAGAATTGTATGTTTTTTATAATTTCTTTTTGGTGTCAAACCATCCATTTCATCAATTTTACAGTCCAGTTAGTTTTCTTGTTTTACTTGTTGCGGAGTGAAAAGAGAGAATTGGAAATACTCTCCATCCATCTATCCTTCCCTACATCCATCTGTACATGTGTGAGTGTGATAACTTTAAAAATAAGTGAGATACCAACTTCCTTTTCTGTGTGTGCATGTGTCAAAATCCAAGATGGCTACCACCATTTATATAGGCAAATCAACCACATCTATCATTAATGGACCAACTTCCTTTTCTGTGTGCATGTGTCAAAATCCAAGATGGCTACCACCATTTATATAGGCAAATCAACCACATCTATCATTAATGGAAACTGCTTTCTAGCTTTGATATTTCTTAAATGCATATTTTTCTCAAATGATTAGGTTGGCCAAAGACTAATCTATTGTGAACAATGTCTCCATTGGCCACATGCTGTCTCCATCATTGCACCTGCTAGGATAGAGAAGAAAAAAAATACAACTTCCTCTGTTCTTACACACAGTCTATCTCACCCACTTGAATATCAAATGAAAAACATTAAGGTTTGCTTGAATTCAGATTAATTCCAGTCCATTAAAACACACCTTGAAAACTACCAACATTCACTATTCAAATCTTTTGGTGACTGAGAACATTTGAACATTGTTGCTTCTAACATTGCC
>JBBPBX010063341.1:0-20559 GCA_038048925.1 Garcialebias charrua | reverse complement strand
GCCTGAGTGACATCACACGTAGTAACATCCAAACTCTAATGCTTTGCAAAAGTGTTTAATGAGCTCCAATTTGCAGCAGCACAAATGTCTACAACTGGTACACCCTTGAACAGCGACCACGAAGTAGCCAAGCCCCTAGTAGAGTGAGCGTGCACTCCAGGGGGCACCTGTTGACCTTTGCTACTGTACGCCCTTTTAATGGCCTCAGTCACCCAATGTGAGAGGCGCTGCTTTGATAGGGCCTTTCCGGTAGCAGGTGCTGCAAAGCACACAAACAGTTGATTTGTTTTTCTCCATTCGGCTGTTCTCTGCATGTAAGTGCTTAAAGCTCTCACGGGGCAGAGAGCCTTCAGCCTTTCCTGTTCCTGAGTGAGGACAGGAGCAGGTGGAAAAGAGGAGAGATCAAAGTCCAGACTTCTAGGGTTTAAAGTCAAGACCTTGGGAATATATGCGGGATTAGGCCTTAAGGTGACCTTTGACCCGTCAGGGGCGAATCTGGTACACATTGGATGTACAGACAAGGCATGGAGGTCACCCACGCGTTTCGCCGAGCAAAGGGCCAGGAGAAGAGCGGTTTTATAAGATAATAAATCTATCTTAATCTCGCTCAGTGGCTCGAATGGGGGATCACAGAGAGCCCCCAAGACCAGACTAAGATCCCAACCAGGGGTCAGGATCCTGCTGGGTGGTTTCATTCTTAGCACGCCCTTCATAAATCTTATTACGATTGGATGAGCACCAGGTGTCCTGTGTCCCCAGCCTTTGTGACAGGCTGAAATAGCTGATAGGAAAACTTTAATCGTTGAGAAAGAACAACCTTTTTCCAGTAAGTCCTGAAGGAAAGTCAGGAGCTGAGCCAGGTCGCATGAGTAAGAAATAATATTTATTTCTGTGCACCAAGCTTCAAAAATATGTCATTTCTGTGCGTAGAGAGACTGTGTTGACACAGCACAGGCATTTTGGATGTTTTTCCACATTTTCCGGCAGGCCTGATGCCATCAGCTTGTTCTTTTCTGCTAACAAGCTGAAATTTTTAACAACTTTCAGCCTAAGCGGCGAGACTGCTTCTTCTGGTGACATAGTTTGACCCTGAAGAAGAGCAGTTGGTGTATCCAGTTCCACTTCAAGGGCCCTGGAAGCTGTGATCCCCTGGGGGTCAACCAAGTTGGGGAGAAGGCCTCTTTGCCGATGTGCTACCAGGCTGCTCTGATCGAGAGTGATCGAGTGCAGATGCAACCTGTCGTCCTTATTAGACAGAAATGGAGCAGAATGTCTGTTTTTTCTCTCCTTGTTTGGGGTCATGGGACTGAGAAGCTGCGAGTTTTGTAAACGAGAAGATCTCCTGACCCCAATCGGTTTCCTGGATGGGTCTAGTTTACTGGTCCTCGGCCTTAACAGAGCGTTGGAACCAGACAAACCGGCCGGGGTCTGTGTTTCACCCATTGGGGGAATATTGTTTAAGAGCAGAGCTGATCCAGCACAGTGAGAAAGGTCACGTGCTGCCGGATCACTGCTTGGACATTGCGTGTCACCCATTAATGATAAAGGGACAGCTGCAATGTGAGAACGTGGAGATGATTCTTTGTGCTTGGCAGACTTTAAATTGTTTGGTGATAGAGAGCTCAGTTCCCTTCGAATAACAGGAAGAGGAATCTGATTTAGCCCTGATTTGTTTACACACGCAGCAGTTTTATCACAATTGCCTTTGTGAACGTGTGAAGCTTGTGGCTGCCTGTGGGCTTCTGACGTGGCCCCCCCGTCATTAGATTATGTCGGCGCGCCTTCCTGAGGCGCGGACATGTCACGTGTTTGCTTGGTTAGTGTATTGACCGCCCAGTCGTTCACAATGGAGCGGGGGCTGGAGCACATGACCCCCCTCACCTGTCTCTATGAGAGGTGGGAGGGCCTGCTTGCAGACGCCTCTGTGCCTGTCTGCTACAGACGGAGCAGAGAAACCCTGCCGGGGCTCATTGATTAGACTAACACCCTGTGAGCCATGAGGGAGGGGGCGAAGACGGCTCCCTCTCTTTATGATGGCTGGCAGGCCAGAGGGACCCGTTCTACTGAAGTTATTTGTGGTTTGTTGTTGTTTTATTTTTTTTATTTTTGAGAGTCAATAAAACAGAGAGGGGCTGTTTTTTTAGCTTTATTCGTGCTTATGTGTAACAACATATATGACTTCATGTCACTCACAGTAGGAAAGACATGATTTGTGCATGCAACAGAGTTACCAGCTTTTTGTACCGTGCTACAAATAAAGTCTGGACATGAAGAGATCATTTCCCGTACCGCGTGGGCGGGTGATCGTGTAAAGTCAAGACGTGAACCTGGTTCATCAGGCATGCTTTTATCTGGTGTCTCGGTTCGCCGAGGAGGCCCTATGTTTGACTGCCTGGCGGGGGACAAACCTGTTTTGGCTCCATGCGTGTTCGGTCCGAGGTGGCCCGGCGGTGGTCTCTGCCGATGCTCATCCTCGTACGCCGGCCGCTTCTGCGGTGAGCACGCGTTGCAGAGCGGTGTCGAGGTTGCGCAGGTCTGCCTCCAGCAGACTCCCTGGGGGGAGGGGGGGGCAAAGCTTCTCCTGGGAATGTCCACCCAGAGAGCTTCAGCCTGTTTGCGCCTTTGGTCCAGCTTGGTCTGAATTCGATCCAAAGCTTTCCCAAACAATCCCGTCGGTTCTATCGAGTGGTGGAGAAGAGGCACCTTTTGTACCTCGGGTAGGTCAGTTAAAGTCATCCACAGATGGCGTATCGCGATAACCACTTCCGCCATGCCTCTGCCTTGAGCAACAGCGGCTGTCCCCATCATACGGAACACGAAGTCTGTTGCCCTGCGGGCTTCATCCAGCAAGTCAGCGGTAGCTTGCTTGTCCGTCGTTACCTGGAGCTGTTGCAGCTTTTCAGCCAGGTAAGCCTGCATCAACGCGGACGCGTTCATGGCGCGCGCCGCGAGTCCCTGAGCTCTGTAGCATTTCTCGAGCAAAGAAGCTGAAGCTCGACAGGCTTTGCTGGGAAGAGTTGGTTTTGTCCCGGATGACTTGGGAGCCAGGTGAGACTCCAGTGTGTCCTCAATTTGAGGCACGTTGGCTATTCCCACCTCATCCATCCCGTCCACGTCGAGGAACTGTAAAAGTGGTAAGAGCATGGGAGCTCTGGGCTGAGGCCAGGTGCGAGTTAGTTCTGTGAGGAAGTCCGGGAACACGGGCATCCTTTGCCTCGTGGCGGCCTGCTGCTTTGAGTAAAAATAGTTTCCTGCCAGCCTCGTGACCTGTTGACAAGGCGGAGGCTCTGGCCATGGGATGTGCAACGCGTCCGCTGCTCTGTGACACAGGTCGAACAGAGCAGGGATGGAAAAGTCAGTTTCCGGGAGCATAGTTACAGGGGTGCGGGAGAGGTCTTCTCCTTGTTCCTCGAATTCGACATCTGTGTCCTCCGCGGAAAATTCTCCTGGGGCTGAAATGGAGATCTCATCCTCGTTCATCATGCCTCGAGTGTCGAATTCGACTGTTAGGTCCACCATAGGAGCCAGCACGTCAGGGTTGTCACCCCATTCAACTCGTGTGCTGTTGTACAGAGCCATGTTCTCGAGCTCCGGCGTGGGAGTGAGGGGCTCGGTGGTATCCGGATCCGTTGGTACTGCTAGGGCGCCCATGGCCTTGGCGACGAGGTCAACCCGGTGCCGCAGCACCGCCTCCAGCATCTGGCTGCAGTGTGGGCAAAAGTTGTGCGCATCCAGCGCCGTTTTTGCGTGTAACATTCCCAAGCAGACGGGACAGGCCTCATGGGTGTCCGTTGCTGCAAGGGAGAAACCGCATCCGCTAGGACAGACGCGCGAAGTTGGGCTCGTCGTCCTGCTGGTTTTCCTTGGAAGTCTTGTCTTTCGCTTTCCTTTCTCCGGAGGCATGTCCGAAATAAGGCGAGCGAATCTTTCCAGAATCCTTTTTCTTTTAATTTGAGACGTTTCCTCCCTCGCGTCGCTTTCGCTGGCTAGCCCGCTACGAGTTAGCAGAGGTAGCGGTTGTGGCGCAGTTAGCGCCGTCGAGCGAAGCAGTCTGTGGAGAGAGGAGAAGAAAAAACTTGGGGTTAAGAGAAAATGTGCCGGACTAGCTTTCGCTAGTCCAGCAGTACGCAGGAATGGTTCTCTGTACGCTCTGTGTAGGGAGGAAGCTCACCTCTGGTTGAGCGATGAAGCAACATAGAAGTCCCGCGAAGAGAGGTAGTTCAGGTTTAAGCGAGGTGAAGGGCAAAAAAGAGAAAGATGGATGGGCGTCAGTGGCTTAAATACCCAGAGGGCGGGGCCTCTGGCGCAACGCTGACGCCCTAGCCGTAAAGGCGTGAATGTATTCCTTCAGGTAATCGTGCGGGGGTGCAATTCCCATAGCATATGTTGCACCGAGAGAACTAGACTGAAAGGGAAATGACCTTTTGAGCCCAGACTTCACTTGTAAAACGCTACAAGGAGCTGGTGGTATGTGTGTGCGCACTAAACATAACTCGTCTACTGTATGTGTAATAAAATACAAACACTGTTTCATGCATATACAAGAATGAAAGTACCAAAACACAGACTGCCCTGGTTCTTGACTCACCACTTTTGTGAAACACAAACTACTAGGTCAGACTATGAACCGCAGTGGGACAAACGAGTTCTACCTGAGACAGTCAGATCTCGCAATGTCTTCTGTTGGGCAAACCGCCTGCTCCAGAGTACGCGAGAGGGGTCGAAGGCCACCCCTCCCGCACTCAAACATGACAAGCAGCAGCTAGACATCCCTCCCAGGCTCATGGCGCACGCGCAGGCCTGGAGGGCGTGTCTGACAAACGAATGGGTCATGACGACGGATGCGTTGTGGGCTCAAGCTGCAGTTCATCAAAGGACCCCCCCCCTTCGTGGGGGTGCTGTGATCGGACATTAACCCAGCACGCGCGCACGTGCTGAGGGAGGAAGTGTCAACGATGCTACAGAAAGGAGTAATAAATATTGTTCCAAAACACAAACCACGCTCCGGTCAGCGCAGCAAGCTCTTCCTGGTGCCCAAAAGAGATCAATCCCTGAGGCCGGTCCTGGATCTCAGGACTCTGAACAAGAAAATAAGAACTTTCAAGTTCAAGATGTTGACACTGCGGCAGGTCCCCCAGTCCGTGAGACCTGGAGACTACGCATCTATAGTGGATTTGAAAGACGCCTATTTCCATGTGGGCGTGTGGAAGAGGCACAGGAAATTCCTCCGGTTTGCCTTTGAAGGAAAGGCTTATGAATGCAAAGCCTTACCCTTCGGTTTGAAGACTGCTTCTCGTACATTTTCTAAATGTCTGGGCACAGCCCTGACCCCTCTTAGGAATCAAGGAGTCAGGATTATGAACTACCTAGATGGCCTCCTGGTTCTGGCCAGAAGCAGAATACAGGCCCAGTCACACTCCTGTAGGGTGATCTCTCACCTGGAGTCTCTCGGTTTTGTCATAAACCTACAAAGGAGTGACCTGACCCCATCACGGATTACCGTATTTCTGGGAGTGCAGGTCGACACCATCCAGTACAGAGCATGGCTCTCGGAGGAACGTGTTTCCTCGATTCGCCGTTGCCTGGCAAAGTTTAAACTGAATCAGCGGATCCCCCTGAAAACGTGCCAATGCCTTTTAGGCCTCTTGGCGGAAGCCATACCCTGTGTACCACATGCATTGCTGAAGATGTGGGCCCTGCAAATATGGCTAAACCAACAAACACGACCTGGGTGAGCAGGAAAGTTTAGAATAATTTCAGAGTGCCTGAGGGCCCTGGAACCTTGGAGGGACCTGTCTGTGTTCACACGGAAGGGGTCCCGTCAGGTAGGGTGTCATCCCGTGTGGTCATCACGACGGACGCCTCGAAAACAGGATGGGGAGGCAGTCTGCAGAAATCAGAATGCCCGAGGCCTCTGGAATGAGCAAGAAGCAAGATTGTACATCAACTTCCTGGAGTTGTTGGCCGTATTCCTGTCAGCAAAATACTTCTTTGGTAAAGATCTGATTGCGGGACAGCACATCCTGGTGTAATCAGATAACAAAACCACGGTGTACTTCATTAACTGGGAAGGGGGGACGAGATCCCAAGCCCTCCTCAGCCTGACACAGAGGATGCTCACATGGTACGCTCCAGGGTTATTGTCGCTCAGGGCGACTCATGTTCCGGGTGAACTGAATTACGGAGCGAATGCCCTCTCAAGAGGGTCTCTTTTGGAATCAGAATGAAGACTGAACCCACGAGTCGTGGATCAGGTCTGGTCAAGGTTTGGAAGAACCTCTGTGGACTTGTTCCCATGCAGAGCCAGCTCACAATGTAACCTCTACTTCTCAATGTTGTCAGGAATACCATGGCAGTTGCCTTCTTACAGAGACCTGCTGACTCAGGCACGTGGGCAGCTTCTACACCCACGTCCGGAGCTGTGGCAGCCTTCAGCCTGGCCACTGAAGGGAACTGGCTGAGGGCCTATGACCTGATTGTCTTTTTTCCAACAACAACAACAACAACAACAGCATACACAAGGGAGACCCTTGGTGTTTTTACTTGGGAGATGTTGAGTGGAAGGGTTCCCTTCTCCTCTGACAGTTCTCCAACATCAGGATGGGCCTCTTTGACAGTCCTAGTAGTTGTCTGTTCAAGAAGCAGATGAGGGACTCGTGCGTGCCCCTTGTATATATTAAAAAAAATCCCCTGGGGACCTGGAAGGTTACCCTGTACTTGAACTGGGTTGTCTACCTCCACATTGCCATCTGATTGCCAGTGGAGTAATGGGTCCCTTGCTCTTTTCCTCCTGCTTCTCAGGATTTCCAGGGAAAAAGGAGATGATGAGTAATCACACTAGCGGAGCACTCTTATGCTGTCTCTAGCTGGTGTTTCATCTATGTGTCCAGTGGTAACATCAGGCTGATGTTTCTACATGTGGCATTTTTCTTCTCAGGCTGTGCTCTCTACATACCTTGTAGAGAGCGGCTGGGAAATGCCTGCCGTATTAAGGCAGATGTTCTCACATGCATTTTACTGAGCATTTCAAGGGCGTGATTGAATTACGTTCCCATAGCGATATGTTGCACCGAGTGACATGACTGATAAGGGAACTGAAAGTTATGCACCATAACTCATGTTCCCTGAAGGAAGGGAACGAGGTG
Source organism: Garcialebias charrua (assembly GCA_038048925.1). Classification (NCBI taxonomy): domain Eukaryota; kingdom Metazoa; phylum Chordata; class Actinopteri; order Cyprinodontiformes; family Rivulidae; genus Garcialebias; species Garcialebias charrua. The sequence goes on along the minus strand of JBBPBX010063341.1, from coordinate 13,414 downwards.
CAACATACCTGGCCCTTTCAATGCTGAAAGCTCGGTGAAGTGCATTTTAGAGAAAGTAGGATGGGCGTCCGCGTCTTAAATACCCAGAGGGAGGGGACTCTGGCGTGACGCTGACGCTCCTGCCGTAAAGGCGTGAGTGTATTCCTTCAGGTAACCGCGCGGGGGCGCAGTTTCCCATAGCGATATGTTGCACCTCGTTCCCTTCCTTCAGGGAACATGAGTTGGCTGCCTGTTCATTTTAGAGTTCATTTTAAGATTCTTTTATTTGTTTTTAAGAGTTTAAATGGTCTTGCTCCATCCTACCTCTCTGAGCTGCTTCACCCATACTCTCCTGCTCGGTGCCTCAGATCAGCTGATCAGCTGCTTCTGGAGGTGCCGAGATCCAAACGGAGGCTCAGAGGGGACAGAGCTTTTTCTGTTGCTGCTCCAAAACTGTGGAACGATCTCCCTCTTCCCGTCAGACAAGCTCCTTCACTGTCCAGTTTTAAAACTCTTTTAAAAACACATTTTTACTCACTGGCTTTTAGCACAGACTGATTTTGTTCTGCACTGTTTTTATTGTTTTTATTGATCTTAATATTTTAACAACTGTTTTATTTTTATGTGTTTAAATGTTCTTGATTTTATGTACAGCACTTTGTTGCAGCTGTGGTTGTTTTAAAGGGCTCTATAAATAAAGTATTATTATTATTATTATTAAAGTGCATAACTTTCAGATTTCTTTACTGTGAAGTTGAGCTGCAGAAGTGTCAAGCACACGGTGGCGTTTATTCTATTAACTTTATAATCTTAATCATCTAAAACCCTGTGCATGAACTAATAAGCAAAATAATGCAAGTATGGGAGTGAGACTCAGAATCAACCAATCTCTGTTTTTGGATCAGTTGTTGAGACAAAAAAAGAATCCTGATTGGAACATCTCATATATTGGCACCATGCAATTTATTTTGAGTTTTAAATTTGACTAAACTGCTCCAGATTTTTCTAAACCATTATTTTCAGTTTGAGAAGGATAGATACAAGTTAAGACGAGAAGCAGAAATTTCAATACAAATGTTGAAATGCACATGCCACCACAGTCGGTGGCCAAAATGCTATTGATACATCAAAATGTAAATGAAAAACATTCAGAAACTGTTGTAGCTCTTAAAAACTGTTTGTTGCCATATCTGCACAGCATCAAAGAGCAGTGGGGATGTGGAAAGACAGTCATGGGAACACATCCAATACGCTTTTATTTCACTTTGTCAACTCTCCTGGGATCCACAAAAAAAGTAAAAAATAAATAAATAAAAATAAAAATCCACTTCAAAAAAAGACAAAGTAGAAATCTGAGTTTTTCTCACCAGTAAACTTGCACATGTTCAAACACAGCAGGGTTTTGGTTGGCAAAAATATCCATCTGAGTCTGGACCGGGCTTGAGTCTCGAGTTGAGGAACCATACGGTATAAGTTTTTTTCAGACAAGAACTGTTTTCTATTAACAGGATGGAAACTGAAAATCTATTTCATTTACCGGTACCTGCATCTTCCTTTCTGGTTGTGGGTGCCGCAGGTGCTTATCTTAAGTAACCACTGTGTGAGAGGTGGGGGACATCCTGGACAGGTCTCCAGTCAATTACAGGGACACATAGAGACAAGCAACCATTCTCTTTCACACCTAGGACAATTTAGATTTTCCTGTTAGCATAACTTGCATGCTTTTAAACTGTGGTAGGAACATGAGCACCCAGAGAAAACCCGCACATGCACAGAGAGAACATGTAAACTTCACCCAGAAAGGCCCCCAGCCAGGATTCAATCCGGCGACCTTATCACTGAGAGGCAACAGCACTACCAACTGATCCACCGTGCTACCAGAAACAGAAAATGTCAGTGTTAAAATCCATAGGCCTTGCATCAATCTTTTGTGATGGGGATGTGTCCACCCTCACATTAAAAAAATATTCATTTGGACCCTTTGACATTTACCATGAAATGTTAGTTCACCCAGCGCTGTTTCTATTGGTTCATCAGCAAATCCATTCCAGTTGAATACATTTAGGAGAATACTCAAACCACAAAAAGTCCACTGCGGGTTTTCTTGGTTACCTACAACAACTCACCACACTGCATGCGGTTTCCCCGAGGTTACTTGAGGGGACAGGGCGCTCATCTCTTCAGCTTTTTTTGTGGACAAGGCAGGGGGAGGAGGGAGAGACACAGTGTTGTGTGCTAGCTTAGCACTGTTAGTGCAGGCAGTTGTCAACCCGGGTGGGGAGGGAGTGGTTAGGATGCGTGAGAGAAGCGTGCTCTATTCACACAAGGAGGGCTGTTGGGCAGGCTACTTCTTGTTGTGCCGTTAACTCTAGAATAGTTATTGAATCAAGTGTTTACTTGTGTAGGTAAACGTAAATGTTTAACAACCCGTTAAAATACACCAGAATTCAGGAAACGGCATCTACTTTATTCAAACATTTCCCAGGGAGGACCCCAGACCCCCTTCACCATGTGACTCCCCACATTACAAATGCTTCTGACGCCAAATGTAAAACAAGAACAGTAATAACATCTAAGATATGAACTAAGAAAAACATCAACTAAAAATACACTAAGCACTAATAGTATAAAAACATTACTTCGAACAGCAGCACAAACACGAGTCTGTGTGAGCAGATGAGCACGAATGAACACAGCAACACAAAACAGATAAGCAGCAACATGAAACAGATCAGCAGCAACATGATGTGATTTTTTTTATTTTTAGGTTAGGGATTCATGAGTCTAACAGCTTCAGGGTAGAAGCTGTTCCTCAGTCTAGTGGTTCTACACTTAATGCTCCTCAACCTCCTTCCTGACGGTAGTGAGGCAAAAAGTGTGTGCTGGGTGAGTGGGGTCCTTCATGATGCAGGTGGCTCTCTTCCTGCATCTGGAGGTGTAAATGTCTGTAACTATGACTTCATGAATGCTTTGGTGCACCACTGAAGTTCACAATCAAAATGGCAAATATTACACCTTCACTGAGTTGATTATCACAATCAGAAGACAGAAACATGACTCAGAATGAAGCTGTGAGGAACATTAGCAAGAACTTTTAGTTTCTGCTGAGTTTGATGATCCCATTAACCCCTTCCATTTTCAAAAAAAAAGTCAAAAAGTGAATTCAACGCTCAAACAGTTCTTTTAGTCTGTGAAGCACAAAGTACAGCACAGGCTGGAAAAAGTACACGATTTATTAGCCCTCAAAAGCTACTTTAGCTGCAAAAACTTCTATCAAATGTTAGTTTTTAAAAAAAATCTAGACTGGTGTTTTTGTAAAGTTTTCTTTACAGGGTCTGAGTCAGGCTAAACTCCAGTTTTTCTGCTGGAAACACCATTTCTTCAAAGTTCCTCAAGATTTTCTTTTATTAACTTCTGCCAATACTGTATATTTTGTTCTTGGTGTGATTCCTACAGGATGTACAGTCCTTCAGGGATCAGCTACATTTGTTAACGGTTTGTTTAGTTATTGAGTGATGAACAAGCAAGTCTTTTAATCACACCGATCTGCGAGGAGCATTAGCAAAACTCCTTTATTTACTGGAAGTGATGCCTTGACAACCAACGCTCATGATGTTTATTCTTTCATTAGAATATCTAAACCCAAGTCGTGCTGAAAGAGTAGAGCTTAACACAAAGCTTTAGCCACTAACCTGCCTTGACTGCAAAGATTACTCAATTAATTACAGACACTGACAGTAAAAAACGAGTTATTTCATACCTTGACCTAAATCACAATCAAGCCATGTTTTAATTTGGCATATTTTCAGAAAAAAATATAAACTTCATTTTAAAGAGCAACTCCACACCCTATGGATCGGTAACCCCTCCTTCCAAAATCTCCCTGAAAATGGGCGTGTCGAGAGACAAGGAGGGGTGGAGGTAGAGTTGTGCTTTTGTTCACGCCTCCACCTGCAACAACCTAAAACAAATTAAACCTCTAGCCAACAACATACACCAAGCAACAACAAAGAATAAACATGTAGATGTATTTATCTATTCCACCCATTCCATCCAAAACCAAAGGCCTAAAAAAATGAAAATGAAAAGAAAAAAAAACCGCTTGTCAGGAGTGAAATGTAGCACTTCCATATAAGGTATGCACAGCTGCAGGACCTTCTCATCTCTGCAGGGGATTGGCTCTGCTTGAACCACCTTTGTGACATCAGAGTGTACAAGACACATCAGAGTGAACAGTCCTGACCAATATGAAAATTAAGGTGCAATAACCTCTGTTCAACCCAAAGGACTACCGTAAACACGTTTTTAGGCCAAAATATTGCCAATTAGCCGATTTACACAGATACACACAATTATATGACACTAAACACAGCCATAGTGCTAGATAACATTTTGAACACATTCTAGGGAGTTTATCAGCTAAAAAAAGTGAATTTTGGGTTTAGTTCCTCTTTAAAACAATGCATTTTAAGCATTTTTGTGCTGATTTTCAAAAGGCTTATGAGAGGGTATCAAACTGTGTATGCAGCAGCTGCTGAGATGATGAAGTTGTGGCTGGACGTTTTTACAGCTCAGACGTCAAATACCGTAGTTGTATAGTACATAAGGGTGCATCCAGCTGTGCTGTAGAACAGCTGCAGTCATTAATAAAGCCACTGTCTGTAGAGGTTTAAAGTGTGTGTGACATGATTTTGGAACTATGCATAAAGTGGCACAACATATATACTGTATGTTGTATCATTCAACTCTGTTGTTTTTACAAGCAAAATGATAAATCCATGAACATTTGATTTGTTTATGTTTATGTTTATGTTTATTAAATTTGTTCTTTTTTTTTTTTTACAAAAGAAACAATACAAGACAATCCCATAAATGATAATGTACAAAATATAAAAAAAATGAAAGGTAGCAGAAAGAAGAATAAATCTTATTATATCTGCCCCTTTTCTCCAACAATCAGATTAAACAATAATAATCTTCAACCAACAGTACAAAATGACTAATGGCCCCAATATACCTGTTTCTTTTGCCTCACGCCGCTCCGCGCCGTGGGAGCGCCGTGGGAGCGCCGCGGCAAAAGCCTTTGATCACGGGCGTGAACGCGCCAAGGTCGGATTTTACTACGCCTACGCGCGCGCGTTGATAAAGTGCCTCGCGTGTCAGCAAATGACCAATCAGCGACCTCAATTTGTCCTGCTCTGCCCGGCTGCAGCTGCACTCAGAGAGCTGCGCTTGCACAGAGTATAAAAGGGCTGCCGGTGCGCAGCACACGCGAGTCCAGCGGCGTGAGGCAAAAGAAACAGGTATATTGGGGGCTTAACTCTTTCTAATTTTCTAACTAATACAATACACATTACGCTATTTCATATATATATTTTTTAACACATTCGTTTTGATCATTTTCTTAAATGTAAACATTGACTTGGCATTTTTAACTACATTCTCCAAGCCATTCCATAATCTAATTCCCTGGATTGAGGTAGAACGTCCCTTCAAACTAGTTCTGAATTGTGGTTTTACAAACATCTCTGTCCCCTTAAGATTATAACAACTTTGTCTTTTAACAAAATGCATTTGGATATTTAAAGGTAATGCATTATTTTGAGCCCTATACATAACTGATAAAATATTATAGTCTACCAAATCATGGAACTTCAATAACTTCAGTTGATAAAATAATGTACTTGATGGATGACGGTAATGTTTTCTAGTGATAATTTGCTGGTGAAGATTCTCAGTCGTCCAGGACATGATAAAATCAAAAAAGGCGTTCAATACAGGATCAACTGGACTTTATTTGTTGCAGAAAACGTTTCGACTTCTGTCCAGAAGTCTTTTTCAGTCTTTTTCAATTCAGAATTGAAAAAGACTTCTGGACAGAAGTCAAAACGTTTTCTGCAACAAATAAAGTCCAGTTGATCCTGTATTGAACACCTTTTTTGATTCTAGTGATAATTCTTACAGCTCTTTTCTATAATACAAAAATAGGCTTTGTGATTGTTTTACACGCATTCCCCCAAACATCAATACAATAGATTAAGTGTGGAACAATGATTGTGTTATACAACAAATACAGAGCTTTATCATTCAATAGGTCTCTGACTTTGTACAGTACTGCAATCGATTTAGCTATTTTTATTCTTACAGAATTTATGTGTTGTTTCCATGTCAGTTTGTCATCAATGATAACACCCAAAAACTTCACCTCACTCACTCTACAAATCTCAACACCCTCAATTTTGAGTGGAACATCAACAGTTTTCTTTTTATTACTGAATATCATGTAATTAGTTTTTTCTAGATTTAATGATAATTTATTTATTTTAAACCAAGTTTGTATCTTGACAAATTCTGTCTTTATCAATTTCAACATTTGTTCTATATCTTCGCCTGCACAGAAAAATGTTTAAAAGTTATTTTAAAATTGGCGCCGTGTTTCGTCAAGGGACATCCGGGCACTTACGCACGCGACGTCGTGCCGTAGAGACCAGCATGGTTGTCTGCCGCTGCTATTAGCATGCAGTGTAATTGTCTTCAAGATCGTCTATTTTCTTTTGTATAACTTGAAAAATGCTGGTACGTTGTGTTGCATTTGGGTGTTCTAACATCGCCAGCCCTGTAGACGACTACGATCGGGTTCCAGCACTTCAGCATTGGAACTTTGCTCATCTGAAATGTCGGATTTGCCCTCGCACCACCTCGTTCACTGAACGGTAAGAGTTAAATAAATACGGGTGCAGACCTAAATTAGAACCAGCTGTTTCTTGTTTAACACTCGAACTAACTTCGGCTTCCCAAACTGAAGACAAATCGCTCAAATCTTTTTATTTTTATTTTTTTATAATAATTCTTTATTCATTTCATAACCTAAAAAGAAATTAATTATATATTTACAACAATTATATTTACAACAACAACAAAAAGAAAACCAATACAATGAAATGAAAGTAGCAGAGAGAAGAAAATAATTCTTATAATATCTGCCCCTTTTTTCTCATAAATAAAATTCAAACAATAACATTCTTCAGTTAGTAATACAATAAAACAAAAAATGAAATCCTTCTAGAACAACAATTCATATGAGAACACATTATACAGTTTCATATTTTTTTAGCAATCCAAACTTTATCAATTTCTTAAACATGTGCATTGACTTGGCACTTTTAATATCTTTTTCCAGATTATTCCACAATCTCACTCCTTGTATCGAGGTACATCGTTCTTTCAAACTGGTTCTAAATTTAGTTGTTATGAACATCTCCGTCCCCTTAAGATTATAGCAGCTTTCTCTCTTTGTAAAAATTCTCTGGATGTTCAAAGGTAATGCATTTTGGTGAGCCTTATACATAACTAATAAAATTTTATAATCAATCAAGTCGTGAAATTTCAATAATTTCAGTTGACAAAATAATACATTAGATGGATGATGGCTATGTTTTCGAGTGATAACTCTTATTGCTCTTTTCTGCAAAACAAAAACAGGATTTGTAGTTGTCTTACATGCCTTCCCCCATACCTCAATACAATGGACCTTACCAAGCTCCGCCCAGAAACGCCCCCTAAGCTCCAAGATGGCTGCCCGTCTCCCAAGCGCAGCTTTGGTGTCAATGGAAAACATGGCGTCGACTGACTGCAGGGTATTTTTGAGTCGAATAGTGTATCATTTCTGCCAGATTCCAACAAAATATCAGCCATGACAATGGACAGGGGAACCAACAAGTTCATGTTATTTTTTTTGTGGACGTTATCAAGTTGTTTGATCCACGCGATGCCTCCAAACAGCGTGCGCGTCACCGCTAATGCTACCGTCTGATGGGGAAAACATCAGCTCCTCACACGCTCAGGCTCAGCATTATTACAGCTGTGGACAGGATCACTGATGCCTATTGTCCTGCAAGGCTGGGTAAGTCAGGCATTCATGGTTTTGAGGGTTACTTTTGAAATCAGCGATTTCTATTGTTGGCAAAAGTTTGTGTGCCTTGGTCGCAAAGCTAATGCTAACTGTAATCTCCATTCATTCCTTAAGTGGTTGGTTAGCCGTTGCTGCTTTAGCTGCTAAACACGCCGACAGCGACTTTTGTGAGGGCAAACGAGCTCAGCCGTCTGGTGTGTTAGTTAAAATCCAGCCTTCGTGTCACGATTTTGTGCAGTTTTAGGTGAAATCGACAGTAGAGCTCGTTGTGTTAGCTAGCTCATGTGGGGTTAGCGGAGCTGTTTCTTCCCAACTTCCAGGACGTTCAGTGAACTGTGGCTTTCTCTCATCGTGACCGCGTGTTGTTAACTAGCAGGTTTCAAAAGCAGGTCAACCCTTCTCTGCTGGTGAAAGGAATAATTGTTCAGTTTTGTGGTCGTGCACAAGCTTTGATCCAAGCAAGGCATTCAGTTTCACATATAGGGAAACGGTGAATTTTACTTCCACAAATACGGTCAGGGTACCTGACATCTCCTGTACAGATACCCCACTGACGGTGGAGGACAATTTTTCCAGCCCTGACGCAGAAAAAATCTGCACGTATGCTAGCTAGCAATGTAAGTAGCATGTGGTGCCGGTCTCACAAACGCTACCGTAGCGTTTGTTTTGTGAGACCGGCACGCACGTGGAAGCTGCGCTGTGACGTGTTATGGGTATTAGCCAATGAAACGCGGCCCTGTGGGCGGAGCTTGGTAAGGTCCATAGACCAAGTGTGGAACAATTAATGTATTATACAACATATACAAATCTTCACTTAAATTGCTTAATTCCATGGTTTATATATTCTCTGCCATAGTTATTTACAAGGTGTGTTCTGGCGATTGCGTCATAAAATGCGTCAGTGTTTGACCACTCCTTTCTCCACCCGAAAACTGTGATGCTCTGAAGAGAACTATTTTATTAAAAAATACTTTTATATATTAATTATTCGAAGCATCTGTGTACAAAAAATCAAAGCTGAGTAGCTACTCTGCCACTTTATATATAGTTTCAAAATCATGTCACACACACTTTAAGCCAATGACGGAGCAACTTTAGTTTTTCAGGTATTTATCTTGAGAGTGATGACTTGCAGTAGTCATAGCAAGTCTTATTTTGATGTAAGACATGGCATGAATACATTTACTAGTTATGTCTTTTCAAGGCTACTTTATGAACTGCACTGGCGTTTGGGACCTTTTGGGGCCCAGATCACTTTGAGATCTGTTGTGTATGTAAAGTGCATTATAAATAAAATGTATTATTATTATTACATATCTGGGAGTTGGAAGTATGCATGTTGCTAATGGCAAGAGTAAGTATGGGTACTGGAGTGGCAGCAGCTCTTCTGGGCCGCCCATGTCAGAGTCTAGTTGATAAAGGGCATTCGCAAGGAAGTTTCCAAAATGTCTAAAAAAGCCAAGTCTGGTCCTCTGGACATTCAAAAAACAAAACAAAACAAAGCAAAATAATAATAATAAAAATAAAAAAAGCAACAAAAATAAAAATAATAAAATGAAAAACAATGTCTCCAAAATGTCTTGAAACGTTTGCGGTTGTTCTCTATTCTCTCTCCAGAGTTCTAGTTGCATGCAGCTTTGTCACCTGAAATTTGAATGGGTTCAAAAGAATTGTGCGACTACAGGTACCTTGAACTCATCGCAAACTCATCTCCATTTAGTTTCCATTATTCTGGAGCTCTCCTTATGACATAAAACATCTGAGACTTTGAATGTCCAGGTCTAAAAGCAATGCCTTTGCTAAAAATCAAACAAAAACAAAAATGAACAAATCGGCCTGTCTCCATTTCTAAAGTGAACTCCAGATTAAGTCATAAATGTAGGTGCGGCTGCCAAAGCAGGCTATGGGAGACTGTCGGCATTGAAATAATGCACATGGCCTAAAATACAATTTTGCAAACCATGCACACCAAAACACACCATTATTTTCAAAATATGGCCACTCAAAGTGCAGTTGCACGGCTTGCTGCTTGCAAACTCACAATTCAGTGAGACTTTAACGGAAAATTTGCCTATTTGTTTTATCCATTTTCTCACAATTTTGAGTCGCCAGCTAGTCTCTAACAGTCCTTCAGTGAGCTACAACCCAAAATAGTACTCTTTAACCACAAAGATGGAGTCCACACACGAAGGAGACAGGCAGATTAATGTTCTTGTTTACAATACAAACACAACTTTAAGTTTCCGTTGTCAAATAAATAAAGGTGTATAATTTATACAACTCAAGCATCAGTCTTTATTTTAAGCCCCTTGATGCTGTTCGGCTATAATGAGCTTTAAAATCCTTGGTCCTGGTGCAGTTATAATCAGTTATAAAAATATTAATATAGAAATTCAAGCAAATGCTATTTTTTAAAAACCCATTTTTACACTGCGTTTCTTTTTGCAATATCCTGATGAATTTGTACATTTAAAATGACAATGTACGAAGGATCAGAGTATAAAATATATAATGTTGAGGATGTTACTAACACAAATCTTTTTCCTATTGTAAAATGTAGCGATTACTATAATGTTGAACAGTTTAATGCCATTAACATGACAAACAAAACACTTTCTATAATTCACATAAATAGTAGAAGCATTAATGCAAACATATCTAAGATATCAGACTATTTAAAAACATTTAATAAGACTTTCTCCATAGTAGCCTTGTCAGAAACATGGTTAAACGATGAAAACTCAAACAGTGCCTATATTGAAGGGTAAACTTATATCACATGAATAGAAAAAATAAAAAAGGTGGAGGGGTAGCCCTATTTGTAAAAAATGATATAAAATGTAGAATAAAAAGTGAACTGTCTATGGCTATAGACAATTTAATGGAAATGATAACAGTAGAAATAATAAATATGAAAGATAAAAATACAATAATAAGTTGTGTATATAGATCACCTGGAACTAAAATATAATTGTTCACTGATAAAATGCTGGAAGTTCTGGGTAATAGTTGTAACAAAAAAGTTTTTCTGTGTGGTGATTTTAACATTGATCTGGGGATAGTGGCTGACTCAAATGAAATCAGTACATTTCTGGATTCAATGAGCAGTTTGAGTTTGTTTCCAATGATAACAAATCCAACAAGAATCACTTCACACAGTGCAACAATAATCGATAATATTTTTATTAATATCACAGATGGTGAAGTGTTGGGTGGTATCTTGATGAATGACTTGAGCAATCATTTACCTGTTTTCTCAATTTACAAAAATGTTGAAATTCCCTTGAAAAAAATCAACATAAAAAACAAAATTTTAAATACATAAAAAAACTTAGATAGATTCAAAGATCATTTGGACAAACAAAATTGGGATGATGTGTATGTGGACGATGTGAATTTATCTTATGAAAACTTTATGAATATTCTGGAGGTTTTTTATTAAAAAAATTGTGTGCAAAAATTTAATACAAAGCAAATTACCATTAATCAACCTTGGATGACAAATGGTCAGAAAAATGCTTGTAAAAAAAAAAGAACTATCTGTACTCTTGTTTTTTGAAATCCAGAACACTCGAGGCGGAAAACAAATATAAAGTGTACAAGAACAAGTTAACATGGATCATACGGAAACATAAGAGAGAGTATTATAGTGAATTGTTACATAAATGTGGTGGTGATATGAGGGCAACATGGCGGGTAATGAATGGTGTTCTATAAAAGAAAAACAAGGTTAGCGTGGATCTTTCCCAACATTATGTGGTAAATAACAAAGAAATACAGGAGGATCATGAAATTGTAAATTAATTTAATAATTACTTTGTGAATGTTGGACCCAACCTTGCGGCTACCATACCGAGTATTTGATCGATAATTGTGTGAACAGTATGTTCCTAAAGGGAACTGATAAAGATGAAATAATGAACATAGTTAACAGATGTGCCGACAAAAAATCGAAAGACTGTGAAGACATGGATATGATGGTGGTTAAGGAAATAATGTGTCATGTTATTGAACCATTTCAATATATATGTAATTTGTCTTTTTCAACTGGAGTTTTTCCAGATAGAATGAAGATAGCAAAGGTAATTCCATTATTCAAAAATGGTGATAAAAGTGAATTTAACAACTATAGACCTATTTCCTTGTTGCCACAGTTTTCAAAAATTTTAGAAAAACTTTTTGTAATTAGACTTGACAAATTTCTGGATAAAAATAACATTCTAAGTAATAGTCAATATGGATTTCGATCAAATAAGTCAACATCCATGGCTCTAATGGAATTAATGGAACAAGTTACCACAGCTGTTGATCAAAAGCTACATTGTATAAGTATATTTGTCGATCTAAAAAAAGCATTTGACACCATTGACCATACCATTTTACTTGATAAATTGAAAAAATATGGTATTAGAGGACCTGCATTATAGTGGATATCTAGTTATTTAAAAGACAGAAAACAGTTTGTTCAAATTGAAGATGTAAGATCTAATTTAAGTAATGTATCATCTGGAGTACCACAGGGCTCTGTTCTTGGACCGAAGTTATTTATTTTATATGTAAATGATTTAATGAAGGTATCTAGTGTCCTTAAATGTATTCTTTTTACTGATGACACTACTTTTTTTTGTTCAGGTAAAAACTTGAAACAAACGTTTGATAAAACCAATTATATGATATTTAGTAAGAAAAAGCTAACGATTGATGCTCTTTTTAAGAATGACGATTTTGAAGTATGCACGGTAAGTGAGATGAAGTTTTTGGGTGTAATTATTGATGAGAAGTTGTCATGGAAACAACACATACATTTTGTAAAAACTAAAATATCTAGGTCTATTGCAATTATAGAGTTAGAGATTTACTAAATGATAAAGCACTATATTTGTTATACAATACAATTATACTCCCGCTCTTAATTTACTGTATAGATGTTTGGGGTACAGCGTGCAAAACTGTAACCAAACCTATTTTTATTTTACAGAAGAGAGCCATAAGAATTATAGCAAGAAAACATTACTGCCATCCATCAAATGTTTTGTTTTACGAATTGAAGTTGTTGAAGTTTTATGATTTGGTTGAGTATAATATTCTTTTAGTATTATACAAAGCTCAGAATTTCAATTTACCCTTAAATATCCAAGTGCTTTTTGTAAAAAGGACTAGTACTTATAATCTCAAGAGAACAGATCTTTTTGTTATGCCACAACACAGAACCAGTTTAAAGAGTAGATCTACTTTGGTACAGGGAATACGACTGTGGAATGGTATGGAACCTGATATTAAAATTGCAAAATCAATATCTATATTTAAGAAAATGATTAAAACAAATTTTTTGAACAAATGTTCATAAATTAGATCATATGCAAATTACTATATATGGTATTGTGTGAGAAATCATTTATAATCTTATTTTTTTGTGATTGCTGTTTGAATTGATTGTATGAATTAATTTTGTTGAAGAAGGGGCAGATATAACAAGATTTTTTTCTTCTTCTGCCTCCTTTCATTTCATGTATTTTTGATTTT
>JBBPBX010063340.1:0-20559 GCA_038048925.1 Garcialebias charrua | reverse complement strand
ATAGATGGGGATGGACTACTAATGGATTTGTTCCTGCCTAGAGAGATATTCCCAAAATTAGACGCAGACACGAAGAAAGCGTATAATGAACACTGCAAGGAAAATAAAATAAAAAGGCTTCCGAATTGCTACTGGAACCTGTATGGTGAGTGCAAAACTCAAAATTTCTTACCTATAACCCCAGTTAATAATCAGAAATACTATTATTGGAGTTGGGCAGCTATATTTAGCCCATCCAATGCGCAGCACGAAGATTGGTTAAATATCACGTTACCCTGGGTCTGGATAGCCCCTAGGTTACCACATTTTGAGGGAGATTTTATAGAGGGACACGCTAGACTTCACCTAGGATTAATAGGACCTTATTACTCAGATATGTACACCCAAAGATTACCCAAACCAGATGAACTGCTTAATGTACCAAAGAACGATTTTGATAAGATCGATAAATGTGTAGCCGAACGTATTTTTCTTAGCCTCAACAACTCAGTTTGGGAAAGTAGTGGAGTGTCCCCTAGATGCAGATTATGGGAAACTGAAGTAACCGTAATGTCCACTTGGCGTTATGATTGTACAAATTTAAAAAGAGCTAAAACAGCAAAGATATTACTGCAGGCGTGGCATGAGTACCACAAACGAGATAATCTGAGAACCTGGTGGGGATTTCAGGAGGAAGAAATAAAGGAATGGGTAGCCCCTTGTTTGCAGCATTCGAACAACTATTGGGTCAGATATCAATATTTAGCTACAGTATACTCCAAGGAACAGGATATATGGGCAGGCGCTCTATATCGCCCAGAGAGGTATGTTAGCCCCAGACCTTGGAAAATGATTTGTAATAAAGAACAAACCGAATGTGCAGTAAGTTTAGCCCGAAGACCTTGTTACGAGTTACCAGGATGGGAAAGTTATTGTAAAAGCTACTACGCAGGTGAATATCCAACACATGCAGCAGGGGTAATCTGGAAAAAGTATGGTCAAACATGGAGACGAGCAGTGCCGAGAGGAACAAGTTGCACAAACGCTGTCCTGGGGCACCAATTAAGTAGCAGGAAGGAAGTTCAAGGAGTAATAGTTCCCTTTGTCTCAGACTCAATGATCGCATTAGCCGAAGGACATGCAGCTAGACGTCGCCTGTGCCTTGGTGATGAGATTCGGGGATATGAATGGGTAGGCTCGAACAAAATCTATTCCAACCTCACGTGTCAGTATCCAGAAGAAAGCTGGAAAAAATGTGGTGAGGGAGAGAATTCACATAGCTGTGCATGGTATGAGACTGTTAGCTATGCAATAGGCCATAAGGTTAAAGAAACAGCATACGGAATAGGCTCAATACTTAAGGAAGGTGGAAAAACCATCCAGGGATGGATGATTGATCTATTCATTCAGGTCTGGCCTTATTTGGCTATCATGGTCGCAATGGTAATTATCGCAGTATTGGGACGGGTGGCCTTACAGGAAGGTATCAGAGCTATGCGCCGCCCATGGGGGAGGAGCGATAAGCCACTCCTCCCAGAGGGGGGCGCTGGCTCTGCTTAAAAGTTGAAGCACAAGAGGAAGTAGTCACTCTTCAGCCCCGGAGCAGCAGGGATCGAAGCTCAGGAAGACTTATAGGATAAAGCAGCCAACTAAGGGAGAAGTCGAATAAGAACGGAATGCAGAAGCAACTTAAAAGCCTAACCACGGTAATTATAGTTTACTATTTGACAATCGCTTATACAAACCAAGAGAAGATCGCTGTAACAACAGAAGACAACAAGATCATCCTTTGCCACTGCGAAGAACTAGTTTATGAGGATCAGAGAATTCAGGAAATTAGAGGAACTCCTTGCGGAGAGAGGTGTCTTATTAAAGCTATAGTACGGGACGGACAAAAAAGATATATTAGTGCCACATATAGGGATTACGGACATTCTGAAACATCTAGCATAGCGTTACCAGGGTACTGTGACTGGAAGTCTAGAATAACATCTCAGGAAAGAGAACAGTTAGAGGAGTGGGAAAGACAAATCGTACAGTTTTACTGCAAGATTACAAGAAGGACCCGCGTAACATACTACCGATTTAGGCAGATAAGAATATAACAACATGCAGACCACAAGTGACCAGACTACGACTATAACCCCAGGAGAGATTAGTACCTCCGAGGCATGGCCCGACACCACCACCGTTTCCCCAACTACAACCGGGCCGCAATGTCCAAGTTACTTTAATGGGGGCACGATAGAATACTTTTTGGTACTAATAGCCTGGATGTTGTATTGCCATACCGGAGAATGGAGCAAGAAGAAGATAATGCGATTCCCAACAGCTATGCAAGCCCATGGCAAGATGATTGTGACACACATGATACTCAAACGAACTGAGATCATGCCACACCTGTTTGTTGTCTATCTGCTGGGAAGGGTTCAAACATCTTCCCGACAGAAGATAGTAATTGCAATCTGGCTGCTCGTAGACTCGCTGGTAGTGGCTCTGGAGTGCTTAACCCGCCTGACTCTGATATCCATACCAAACTCGCACTGCGGTAGTACAGTAGGTAGATTAGTGACCACCATACTGGAAGGAATTATAGCAATTACAGTCGTGGCGCATTTGCTTTATTTGACAATGTCTTTGCAAAAAATGGGTAGAAAACGTTGGCTACTTAGATTGTTCGTGTTAATTGGGTGGGGTCTAATGTGGGGAATCTGCTCCGTGCTATATTGGAGTGGATTCTGCACCACAGTACCCATCATAATCTGGATGATGACATACGGGGCCGTTTTCAAACATAGGCCTAGTGAATTCCCTGCTGTACCGGAGGCGGACGAAAATCGTAGGCCATCCATAGATCGTAACCTGTGATTCCTGGAGATACAACAATATAATCAGTATAGCCAACAACGCTTAAACCCAATACCCTAGCAACGCTTTTAGTTAAATTTAATTGTTGACTTTATTACTCGTATTATATAAATAAATGTTAACAGTAATCATTACTTACTACTTTCGAATGACTCGAATGACTAGTTAGTCACTCTTATATAGTTACTCGAATTACCTAGGTGACATCAACTGACGAGGTTCTCTCAGATGGTTGTTGATCAGGGTTGAGAACCTCGGACGAAGGTATGACACCATTAATAGAGTTCTTAAATTTTTTCTGTAGATCTGACTGTGTGAGTTTTGGTAGTTTAGTTTTTTGTAATTAATTGATTAAGAATTTTTTGAAAAATGGATCGTGGCCTAAAGAGACCCGTAGAACCTGTGTAGGGTTGGGTCTGCCGGAATAGCTTTTTATTCCCTATTTGCCAAACTCACCAGTCCTACATTCCTTTGAACTTTTGATTTTATTGAACTTTTAAATTTTTATTTTTTGATGGCTTTTTGTAAAGAGCAAAGTTCTGTGACGCATCTGCTTGCTCTCGCAGGAACCTGAGATGCCTTGCTGTTTCTGCCATAATGAGTTGAAAGAGACCAAATATCTCTGGGCTGTGGGGTCATCCTGGTGGTGCCAACCATGTCATCTGAGGGCAATGAATAAGACAGTGGTGAACGGAATCCTAGTAATAGACGATCCGTATAGCCTGCCCCAAGTGCCTGCAGAAGCGTGCGCAGAAACTGAAAGAACCTGTAAAGTCATTTGGAGCTCTGCCTTAAATTCTGAACCCCACATGCTGGTTGGAACCATTCCACCACGATCCTCATATTACCCGGTGGTGGTCAAAGTGTGGGAACATCTCGAGAACAGAACTAGGTTCTGGGCCACGTATCTATATACTGGACTGGCTTTAGTATATGGGCCATACATCGAAACAACAGCAAACCCTTTGGAACCATTGCCCCTGGTGATGTCTGCACCGGTTGGTGCCCGAGAAATCAACCCACTCTTTATGCTTTGGGCCCCATTCCTGTTAATGGAAACCCAGCGCAAGATCCCAGCGAGCAGAGAGACTGAACCAATGGACGAGCAATCTGACACCCCAGAACCACCCATCCTCACTCTAGAATGCCCAGAACTGTGCGGGTTAGATACATTGGACAGTATCCTAGACAGCCTTGCATCCACGGGAGAAGAACAACAAAGTCCTGGCAGCCTAGATAGCATTGATCAGCCCCGAGCAGAGGGACCTGTCGAATTCATCCCCTTTGGCCCAATAACTACTGACAAAAGCCTTACCACTGTGATCCAAGCGGAACAGTTGTCCATGGCCATTAAAGCATTGATAAACCCAAAGAAAGAGCAAGATACGTCGGATCTGTTGCAGCCAAAAGAAAAAGGCATCGAAGAAGTGGGGTTGCATCACATTGAGGCCGACTCAACCCAGATTAACACCGCTGTCGTGAGTCCTGGGGGTGAGAACCAAGTAACATCCCCTGGGTCGGATGAAAGAGACGACCCAATGGCCATAATCCCACCACAGCCGAGAGCGAGTTCACAAAATAGTCCGCTGACGCTCGAGGAGATGGTCGTGCTGGAATCCTGGGCTGAAACAGATGAAAACATGACAGGACAAGACGAGTCGAACATCAAGAACGAGCGCATACCAGATCAGGATGGTATGAGCGAATTGGACTACGATGAAGAAGAAGAAGACATCCTGCATGTGGACGTTGAAGAACACGATGAGGACTGGCTGGGGGGTCGTAAATAGGGTGTGAATGAGCAAGGACTGAATCCAAGCAGGGGGTGTCGATCAACCTTGATTTTAATAATTGGATCCAGCCCTTATGAGAAGCAGAAGGGGCCCAGATTCACATGAACCAGGTTTCCCTCGAATGAAGTGTTGTCCAGACAACCACTTTTTTATGGGATCATAAAGAGGTACCTGGCCAGAAGCTGGCTGCAATAAAGAAAATTTAGTATATATCTAAGGTTGATTTAGGTTCATCTCAGATAAAGATCCCATGGTAACTCAGATATGTCCCATGGGAACGGAGAGTTTATTGCTACCATCAGAAAAAGGAGCAAACACAGAGCATGTCATAACAGCAGAGACGGGGAGAAAGAAGAGATGTTTTCTACTTTGAATAAAAATATAATCATGTGATCCTTTGATAAACATACAATGAATAAGGGGTTGTTAAACTTGTTTTGTAATGATCCTTTTTTAATAATTGAATCATGTGGTTAAATGTACTTTGAGTCTAACAAATGTATGATGAATTTGATGTGACTTTTAAATGAGGAACTGGAACAAGGGTGTAAACAATCTGTGGTAAAGTGTTCGTCCTCTGCTTAGCAACAGGCCAGAAGCTTCGAGCAGTAAGGTTTTATTACCAAATAAGGAAATAATAAAGAGAGATAACTCACAGCTAGGACTTCATCAGTCCTGCCTGAACACGCACTAAAAGTGACCAATGAGAACAAGGTTTCTCTCCCCCCTCCCTACTGGAGGGGGGACTGAAGTGTATAAAAAGTCCTGAATTTGGCAGTTGAGGGCTGAAGTTCGTCCTGAAGTCGAAGTATCCAGATGCTGATGACTGACCTCGGAGAAGAAGGCGACTGACAAGCTGCCCGGCTGATCCTTGAGGGTGCCAGTGATCCGTGGGGGAGATCCCGACTCTTTCCCTTCTGCCGAAGGGATTGAGAGAGCATTTCCCTCCAGAACTCAGCCCGGATCTGATACCTGATCCCTCTGTTCTGACCAGCTGACGGCACGCGGAAGCGAGCCTTACCTACGAAGGTGAGGAGATTGCTCTTAGCATTTTACTTATGGAACTCCAGAGTTCCTGAACAAAAGTTATGCAATGAGACGCTTCTCTAATCCCGCCTTATCCGAGAACTTAATTCAAATTAGATTAACAGCAGATAAAATAGCTGATAAAAACCCAATTAGCTTCTCTTATCTACTGGCTCGAAGCTGCAGGTGGTTGCTTGAGTTTAAGGACAAATACTATTACTGGATGAGGATTTAGATCAAGGATAGCGAGGGTTGGGTAGATCCAGAAAGAAGGAACAAGAAGATAAAGAAGACCAAGAAGACAAAGAAGAAGGAAAACCACTTGTCCACCCCAAAGGGACCTGAGGGGGGACAACTATCCAAGAACCCCTTTCCTAAGAAGATTATCCCTCATCAAGATTAAGAGTCTATCCAGTTTATTGTTCCTTATATCCAAATACTTTCATGTACTCAAGTTTATATTTTGTATCGCTATGTTATAACGCTGTTCCTATGCAAATTCACTCAAATTAAAGAGCAGAGCAAAACGTAAAACTCTCGTCTCCGTTTAATACATTTTGTTCTGGATTCCTAAAAGCTTGGTTCAAAAGAATAACATCATAAATAGGAGGTTTTAAAAGGTTAATCATTAGCACAGTGAGATTAATATAAAACATCGCCCTAGGATCCAACATTCTGGATTCTAAAATTTACTGGACCTTTTAACAATTACAAAGCTCACCGGAGAGAAGCCGCCGTTTAATAATAGTTCTTTACTCCAACCTCTCCAGTCCCCGGCAGCTAAGGTGGAAAGACGAGTAAAGTGAGAACAGGGCAGAGACTATTAGATGAAGGTGGTGAACGTCCAGTTGAATTCTCTCATCAATAAGCCTTAAGTCGGAGCTGATCCCAGCAGTCACAGGTAATACCCAGACTTAGGGACTAGTTCGAGAGACCCTCTTGGAAGGTAGGCTTCAGTAAGAACCTGTTGCGATCCACGTGGCTAGCTTACTGACCCACAGAGCATTACAATATGATGGAAATGATCACAATAGAAATAATTAATAAATATGGTAAAAATATTGTAATAAGTTGTGTTTATCGATCACCATGTTCAAAAATAGAGATATTTACTGATAAAATGTTGGAGTTACTAGTTAAGAGCAGAAACAAAAGAGTTTTTTTATGTGGTGACTTCAATATTGATTTGGCAAATAAAACAGAGTCTAATAACATTAGCATATTCATGGATTCAATGTATAGTTTAAATTTATATCCGCTAATATTAAATCCAACTAGAATTACAACTCAAAGTGCTACAATAATTGATAACATATTCACAAACATAACAGACGGTGATGTGATAAGTGGTATTTTGATGACTGACATCAGTGATCATTTACCAGTTTTCGCTATTTACAAAAGTAATGATAGTATACTAAAATCAAATAAAAGACGGACTAAAATAATAAATACATAAAAAAAAGCATTAGATACCATACCATACCATACCATTTTATTTATAAAGCACTTTAAACAGGAACAAGTCCACACCAAAGTGCTGGACAAACAAACACGCAACAGGTAACACAGACAATGAAGTACAACACGAAAAACATAAAAACATTGCAGATCATAAATCAAACGATCCAATACAAATCAGCTGGCATTGAAAGCAATGGAGTAGTAGTGAGTTTTTAACCGGGATTTGAAAACCGAGAGGGAGGGGGCCTGTTTGATGAGCAGCGGTAACTCGTTCCAGAGTCTTGGGCCTGCTACAGAGAACGCCCTGTCACCCCTGCGCTTAAGGCGAGTTTCTGGAACTATTAAGAGTACCTGATCCTCTGACCTCAAAGCACGTGGAGGGACATATGGGTGTATCAGATCCGAGAGATAGGCGGGGGCGAGACTGTTCAGCGATTTGTAGACATACATGAGAATTTTGAATTGGATTCGAAGATGAACCGGTAGCCAGTGAAGGGAGGCCAAGACTGGTGTAATGTGCTCTCTTTTGCGTGTGCTGGTTAAAAATCGGGCAGCTGCGTTCTGAACCAGTTGTAATCGTGCAATGGTGGCTTGACTGACGCCAAACAGAAGTGAATTGCAGTAATCAAGCCTAGATGTAATGAATGCGTGAATCACTGTCTCCAGGTGCTTTTTGGATAATATGGGCTTCAGCTTAGACAGACGCCTCAGCTGGAAAAAACAGGATTTGACGATCATGTTTACATGACTGTTGAGTTTCATGGAAGGATCCATTATCACTCCCAGATTTTTGACTTTTTGTTTTTCGGACAGGGGTAGAGCAGACAGGTCAATGCAGTGGTTTGAGGTTGTGTCATTGGGAAGGAACAATATGGCTTCAGACTTCTTATCATTGAAGCTTAAGAAATTTAAAGCCATCCAGTCCCTGATGTCAGCCAGGCAGTCGAGCAGAGGTTGAATAGAGCCTGTACCATTTTGTCTTAGGGGGAAGTAGATTTGACAGTCATCAGCGTAGAAGTGGAAAGATAAACTTAAACAAATAAAAATAAACATAAACAATTTATAACGCACTTTTCATTAATGAAAATCTCAAACTAATGCGGACAATGACACGCACTGATTATTATTTTGAATGACTGTAAGAAGTAAGAGTTTGAATGGGGAGGTTAGAACAGACGTACCCACCAGTATCTCCCACTTTACTGGTGGGTGTTCTCGTTTCCCCAAAACGGACAGAGGTAGGAAGTGCCCAGGGTTACCACAATAAATACAAAGGCTAGTGTCAACACGCCACTGTCTCTCTTTGGGGGGCAGTCGTGTACGCCCCACCTGCATGGGTTCAGGTTCAGGCAGGGTGAAATTGTTCTTCTTTGGAATGAAGAACGATAAGCTAGGGTCAGGAACCAGAGAGGACTGGGACCTGTAGTTTGCTTGGAACTGTTTAGGAACACAAGGCTCACCTGGGGGGGTCATGAACCCAGAAGTGGAAGGCCGTTGGGAATTGTAATTCGATTCCCTTCTCCTTTCACGGAAGCGGTTGTCAATCGAGATGGCCAGGTCAATTAGTTGGTCATAACTCTCAGGCTCGTCCCGAGTGGTGATTTGATCTTTAAGATGTTCAGAGAGAGAATTTAGGAAAGTACCTTGTAAGGCCAGTTCATTCCATCAGGTCTGGGCACCGAGGATCCGGAACTTTAAGGCGTCGTCAGATACAGCACGTTGGCCCTGATGTAAACTCAATAGACATTTGATGGCATTCGGTGTCTGCAGGGGGCGATCAAAAATCCTGCGGAATTCTTTTAAAAGTTGTTCATAGGAATGACGGTGAGGGATTAACATGACTTTGAAGAAAAGAGTTGGCCCATCGAAGAGCGTTACCTTTGAGTTGACTTATGAAGTAAATGATTTTGGTGGAGTCCGAGGAGTACAGAGAAGGAGCCAACTCAAAGGTGAGTCTGCATTGCAACAACAACAAAAAAACTTCACATTGGTCGGGGTCTCCTGCAAAGAGCTCGGAGGGCTTCACAATTAATTGTGGGACAGAAGGAGCTGGACCAGGAATCTTTTGGGGGTCCACAGGAGCTGAAGAAATGGTAGGAACTGGGGGAGAAGAGGGTTGCAGTTGACGTTTATTAGAAAAAACCATACCTCCAAGTTCTTGTAGGTTGGACTGGACAGTACGCTGTTAAGTCAGAACTTGTTGTAACTTTTCGTCCAACTTATCAAGCCTCTTCACCTGGGGAACGGGGGCATTCTGCTCGCTCTCTGTCTCATTCTGGGTCTGATTTGGCTGGTGCATTTCTGTTATGTCTAAAAAAGCTAAGTCTGGTCCTCTGGACATTCAAAAAACAAAACAAAACAAAGCAAAAAATTGTAGAAACGTTTCGTCTTTCGTCCGAAAGACTTCCTCAGTCTGAGCTGCTGTATTCAGCTCAGTCTTATAAATAGCACCCTCTCACAGTGGATCAACCAGTTGGCTGATGACAGCCGAAACCAGCTGCTCACATGATCAAGGAGGACCATCAGCCTAACGATGGATCGTTAGCACCCTGATGGTTGTTTGCTATTCACAGAGGGCTGAGTGATACTAGCAATAACAGCATTGTAAGAGGGGGACAGTTGAACCCGGAGGCCTCCACCCCTGTTTAATGATAGACAGTTTCTTTTCACAAAGATGACCTCCTTTCTGTTATGATCTCGAGGAACCCAAATTGGTATGAGACCCAGACGAGGCAGACACGGGAAAATACAAATGACAGTGTTTATTATTTACAGTGAAAATGAATCAAGTCTTTCTGCAACTCTTGAAAGAAGGTTAAAGGTGATCAGAGATGGTTTCCAGAGGATCACTGAATATGAAGATTGATAATGTTATATTCTCTTACATGCTTGAAGAGAGATGAGGAATCCACTCCTCCAATCCAGGTATAGTGCACAGAGAGGAATCAGGACAAGGCCCAAGGGGAATGAGGAAAGAAGGCATTTGGTGAAAGCACGGCACGGGGAAACCAGAATGGGTCATAGGGAGAACCAGAGTCGAGGAACCACAGAAACTGGAAACAAGAGCACGAAGGTAAACAAATCCAACTCTGTTGATAATGTTCAGACCAGATGTACGAAATACCATGAGATATGATATGCTCCAGCAAAGAGTAGCCCTGGACTGCAGCCTTAAGTAGAGGGTGAAGCTTATCAGGATGATGACTGCCAGGTGTTGTCAATCAGCAGCCATCTTGGAGAGCAGGTTGCAGGCAGCGGTACCCTTATAGAAACAACCTGTCCCAGGGCATCAGAAAGGCCCAGAAGCAGTATTCCAGGACGATAACTCATTGTTTCAGGAACAGCAAGGATACACGTTGACTGTGGCAGGGAATACTGACCATAAAAAACTACAAGCCAGCTCCATTGACATGTGATGGCACAACTTCAATGCTGAATGTGCTGAATGACGTATTGGTTCGGTTTGAGGCTTAAAATAGCACACCTGCACAGAAACAACATCCTCCCCACCACTTCCAATGACCAGGTGCTAACAATGTCCCCGGATTGCATTAGGTGATCATTCATTGAGATCAAAACCTGGAAAGCTCCTGGTCCTGACAACATACCTGGTCATGTGCTGAGGGACTATTAGAGGGAACTTGCAGTTGTCTTCATGGATATCTTTAAGATTTCTCTGAGTCAGGTCATAACCTCCACCTGTTTCAAAGCTACCACCATCACCCCTGTCCCAAAGAAGGCATCGCCCTCCAGCCTAAATGACTATTGTGGGGTGGCACTCACCCGTTTCTTGATTAAGTGCTTTGAATGGCTAGTCATGACACACATCAAATCCATCCTTCCTGCCTCCCTGGATCATTTCCAGTTTGTATATTGGCCTAATCGTTTGACTGACTATGTCATTTCCTAAGCCCTCCACACAGCCCTCACACATCTGGACACTAAGGACTCATGTTAGAATGTTGTTCATTGACTTCAGTTCAGCATTCAAAACCATCATCCACCAACAGCTCATCCTGAAACGGGAGAGTTTGGGGCTGAACACTTCATTGTGTAACTGGCTGCAAGACTTCTTGATCGGGAGACCACAGGCAGTATGGGTCTGCAGTAACACATCCAGCATATCACACTGAATACAGGTGTAGCCCACCTTTACCCTCTGTCTGTAGGTAAGGGCCTCCTAGATTCTTATATTTAGCATTAGACTAAACGTTAACTACTCTTAATTGCTGAACTTTTAATACACACTGTGGTCATCTCACACACACTCTGTTTAACTATAAATAACCAAACCATAAGTAAAATATAAACTCAATTTACTGAACATGTTTTAAAGATTGAACAACTTATACAATATGACACAAAAACGGTATCTGTAGGCAGATTACTCACTGTAAAGCTTCAACTAAGTGAGGGGCCCACTCACCAATCACACACAGACACCTGCTGGCTTATCTAACTCTAAAACATTGACGTTGCAGGCCTGAGCGATGCTTGGGAACGGTGAGGCCCAAAAACTTAATGGCCGCTTCACTCATTGAGCAAATAAATAAACCAAACAGTACCTGGTTTAGTAGTTCACTACAGACCCTGGTCCCAGTTCAGGCGAAGAGGAAATCCAAACCAAGATGGTGATGCAATCAGCTGTCTGCAGGTCCAGGTTTAACTTCAATGAGCAATGTAATCCAGAGGAACTCTTCTGGCAGTCCATAAACACTCCAGTTCTGACCAATCTTCACCTCCAGGCCGGAATGATGAAGAGACAGTCTCCCCAGCAAGCTGAACAAGCTACACTAGGTTTACTGTGCAGCATTCACTGAACTAGTGAATGCTAAATGTTTGATGTTAAACTGCCTCAAAGTGCAAAAACACAGAACTGTAGGACAAACTTCAGGCTGAAATTGTCCCTTGTAGTCCCAAAAACCATCAAACAGGTCTCCACTGACAATCACTGTGTTAGCAACCAGGAAACTTATTTAATTAGTCCAAAATGCAGCACACCTGTCAACTCTGGTGTGCTTGGCTTTCATCAAGTTCAAAACCCTGACTGCTCACACTTCCTTTTGGCTTTTCACAATAAAGCAGAAATAAAATACAAGCAACAAAATGTTATGCTTTCTTGCTTTTGACTTACACTTGTGTATTTTAAACAGTGTTAAAGCATATTACAACATATCCATCCATCCATCCATCCATTTTCTTCCGCTTATCCGGGGTCGGGTCGCGGGGGTAGCAGCCTAAGTAGGGAGGCCCAGACTTCCCTCTCCCCAGCCACTTGGAGCAGCTCCTCTGGGGGAATCCCAAGGCGTTCCCAGGCCAGCCGAGAAACATAGTCCCTCCAGCGTATCCTGGGTCTTCCTCTGGGTCTCCTCCCGGTGGGACATGCCCGGAACACCTCACCAGGGAGGCGTCCAGGAGGCATCCTAACCAGATGCCCGAGCCACCTCAACTGGCTCCTCTCGATGTGGAGAAGCAGCGGCTCTACTCCGAGTCCCTCCCGGATGACTGAGCTTCTCACCCTATCTCTAAGGGAGAGTCCAGCCACCCTGCGGAGAAAACTCATTTCAGCCGCTTGTATCCGAGATCTTGTTCTTTCGGTCATAACCCAAAGCTCATGACCATAGATGAGGGTGGGAACGTAGATCGATCGGTAAATTGAGAGCTTTGCCTTTTGACTCAGCTCTCTCTTCACCACGACAGACCGGTACAGCGCCCGCTTCACTGCGGACGCTGCACCTATCCGCCTATCGATCTCACGCTCCAGTTTTCCCTCATTCGTGAACAAGATCCCGAGATACTTAAACTCCTCCACTTGGGGCAGGACCTCCTCCCCGACCCGGAGAGGGCACGCTACCCTTTTCCGGCTCAAGACCATGGCCTCGGATTTGGAGGAACTGATCCTCATCCCGGCCGCATCGCATTCAGCTGCAAACCGCTCCAGTGAAAGCTGTAGATCACGAGCTGATGAAGCCAATAGGACCACATCATCTGCAAAAAACAGAGAAGCGATTCTAAGGCCACCAAAACGGATCCTCTCAACACCTTGGCTGCGCCTAGAAATTCTGTCCATAAAAGTTATAAACAGAATCGGTGACAAAGGGCAACCTTGGCGGAGTCCAACTCTCACCGGAAACGAGCCTGACTTACTGCCGGCAATGCGGACCAAGCTCTGACACCGGTCGTACAGGGACCTAACAGCCCATATCAATGGGCCTGGTACCCCATACTCCCGGAGTACCCGCCACAGAACCCCCCGAGGGACGCGGTCGAATGCCTTTTCCAAGTCTACAAAGCACATGTAAACTGGTTGGGCAAACTCCCACGCACCCTCCAGGACCCTGTTGAGGGTGTAGAGCTGGTCTAGTGTTCCACGACCAGGACGAAAACCACACTGCTCCTCCTGAATCCGAGGTTCGACTATCCGACGGACCCTCCTCTCCAGAACCCCTGAATAGACCTTACCAGGGAGGCTTAAGAGTGTGATCCCTCTATAGTTGGAACACACCCTACGGTCCCCCTTTTTGAATAGGGGAACCACCACCCCAGTCTGCCAATCCAAGGGAACTGCCCCCGATGTCCACGCGATATTGCAGAGTCGCGTAAGCCAACACAACCCCACAACATCCAGAGCCCTAAGGAACTCAGGACGAATCTCATCCACCCCCGGAGCCTTGCCACCGCGGAGCTTTTTAACCACCTCGGCGACCTCCGCACCAGAGATTGGAGAGCCCGATCCAAAGTCCCCAGGCTCCGCTTCCTCAGTGGAAGACGTGCCAGTAGGATTGAGGAGGTCTTCGAAGTATTCCGCCCACCGACTCACAACATCCCGAGTTGAGGTCAACAGCACGCCATCCCCACCATAAATGGTGTTGGTCGCGTACCGCTTTCCCCCCCTGAGACGCCGGATGGTGGACCAGAATCGCCTCGAAGCCGTACGGAAGTCATTCTCCATGGCCTCTCCGAACTCCTCCCACGCCCGAGTTTTTGCCTCAGCAACCACCCGAGCCGCATGCCGCTTGGACTGCCGGTACCTATCTGCTGCTTCCGGGGTCCCACAGGCCAAAAAGGCCCAATAGGACTCCTTCTTCAGCTTGACAGCATCCCTCACCGCCGGTGTCCACCACCGGGTTCGAGGGTTGCCACCACGACAGGCACCAACAACCTTGCGGCCACAACTCCGATAAGCTGCCTCGACAATAGAGGCGCGAAACATGGCCCACTCGGGCTCAATGTCCCCCGCCTCCCTCGGAACGTGTTCAAAGCTCTCCCGGAGGTGGGAGTTAAAGCTCCGTCTTACGGGAGACTCTGCCAGACGTTCCCAGCAGACCCTCACAATACGTTTGGGTCTGCCAGGTCTGACCGGCATCCTCCCCCACCATCGGAGCCAACTCACCACCAGGTAGTGGTCAGTTGACAGCTCCGCCCCTCTCTTCACCCGAGTGTCCAGGACATGCGGCCGCAGATCAGATGAGACGACAACAAAGTCGATCATTGAACTACGACCTAGGGTGTCCTGGTGCCAAGAGCACATATGGACACCCTTATGCCTGAACATGGTGTTCGTTATGGACAATCCATGACGAGCACAGAAGTCCAACAACAGAACACCACTCGGGTTCAGATCAGGGGGGCCGTTCCTCCCAACCACACCCCTCCAGGTCTCACTGTCATTGCCCACGTGAGCGTTGAAGTCCCCCAGCAGAACAAGGGAGTCCCCAGGAGGCGCACCCTCCAATACCCCCTCCAAGGACTCCAAAAAGGGTGGGTAATCTGCGCTGCCGTTCGGCGCATAGGCACAAACAACAGTCAGAGCCCGTCCCCCCACACGTAGGCGAAGGGAGGCTACCCTCTCGTTCACCGGGGTGAACCCCAACGTACAGGCACCGAGATGGGGGGCAACAAGTATGCCCACTCCTGCTCGGCGCCTCTCACCAGGGGCAACTCCAGAGTGGAAGAGTGTCCAACCCCTCTCAAGGAAACTGGTTCCAGAGCCAGAGCCATGCGTTGAGGTGAGTCCGACTATTTCTAGCCGGAACCTCTCAACCTCACACACTAGCTCAGGCTCCTTCCCCACCAGAGAGGTGACATTCCATGTCCCAATGGCCAGCTTCTGTAGCCGAGGATCAGACCGCCAGGGTCCCCGCCCTCGGCCACCACCCATTCCACAATGCACCCGACCCCTTTGGCCCCTCCCACAGGTGGTGAGCCTATGGGAAGGGGGACCCACGTCTCCTCTTCGGGCTGTGCCCGGCCGAGCTCCATGGGTGAAAGCCCGGCCACCAGGCGCTCGCCAACGTGCCCCTCCTCCGGGCCTGGCTCCAGAGTGGGGCCCCGGTGACCCGCGTCCGGGCGAGGGAACATTGTTTCCATTTATATTACTCATCATAAGGGGTCTTGTGGGCTGCGCTTTGTCTCGTCCCTCACCTAGGACCTGTCTGCCTTGGGTGACCCTACTAGGGGCATAAAGCCCCTGACAGCATAGCTCCTAGGATCATTGGGACACTCAAACCCCTCCACCACGGTAAGGTGGCAGCCCAGGGAGGGGTATTACAACATAAATAAATATAGCTACAATTGTATTTTATTACAACATAAATAAATGAAATACAATTGTAGCTATATTTACAACATATTTAACTTAGGAGTTTTTAGACCTAAAATGATTGTCTGGGTTACACTCTCCCCCTTCTAAATGTCCAATGTCCTCATTGGTCCAACCAGTATATCTATGACAAGGTTTAAGTTTTACCAATGTGTATGGTAACACCTCTATGCACTATAGTAAGTGGTTGATCTCTAGATTTACCTGGTTGATCATAAGTAAGTCTGATGACAGGTTTAATTGTACGTCTGGGTCTAGATATTGTTTGTGCCAGTACTTCGTTGAATGGACTTGGTTGTCGTGCATCTTCTTCACTTGTGGCAAGTTCAGGCTCCGAGTCTGATTCAGAGGTACCAACTTGCTCACGGTCCTCTTCAACAGGATGTTCTCCTTCTGAGACATCGTCATTCACGCTCATGTCTCTGTCAATTTGTTCAGCTATGTCATGACTGCTTTCATTCCTCTCCTTGAGTATCTGTTCAAGGTATGTTCTGTAGGATCTTTGCGGTCTTGCATACTGAAACTCGGAAGACTCAGATGACAGTTCACTTTCCATTTCTGCTGAATGGTCTACAGGGATATGCTTGTTGCGAAGATTTCTTTGTGTAGGAGGCTTTTCCACTACATCTGGCATAGGGAACCTCACAAGATCTCCAACTGGTAAGAGATTATCTCTGTGCAGTGTTTTCACTTTTCCACTGCCATCTTGGAGTTTCAACTTGTACACTGGTAAGTTTGGCAGTTGCTCAAGTATGACATAGGGATTGTTATTCCAACGATTTTCAAGTTTGTGTTTTCCTTTCAAACCAAGGTTCTTTATCAAGACTCTGTCTCCTGGTTGAAGGTTCTGGAATCCCAATCTTTTGTCATAGGCTTTCTTGTTACGAAGGTGAGTCTTGTTGGAGACATCGATAGCCATTTTATAAGCCTTTTGCAGGTCTTCTTTCAGCTGTGTAACATAAGCTGAATGCTGGGTTACTCCTTTGTCGTCAGGGCAGGTACCAAAGCATAGATCAACAGGGAGTCTGGCTTCTCGCCCAAACATAAGGAAATATGGGGAGTAACCAGTGGAGTCGCATCTGGTACTGTTGTAAGCATGTACAAGAGGGACAACATGCTGGCTCCATTGACGTTTCTTTTCTTGATTCAAGGTACCTAACATTGACAGTAGGGTTCTATTAAACCGTTCTGGTTGAGGGTCACCCTGGGGATGATATGGTGTTGTCCGGGATTTCCGGATCCCCAACATTTGTAGAAGTTCTTTAATGAGTCTGGACTCAAAGTCTCTGCCTTGATCCGAATGAATACGTGAAGGCAAGCCGTAGTGAATAAAAAACTTTTCCACAAGAGTTTTGGCAACTGTAAGGGCTGTTTGATTTCTAGTAGGAAAAGCTTGGGCATACCTCGTAAAGTGGTCTGTTACTACAAGCACATTGCTTATTCCCTTTGAGTCGGGTTCCATAGAAAGGAAATCTATGCAGACAAGATCCATGGGGCCTGTACTCACAATCTGGTGTAGGGGTGCAGCTCTTTGACATGGTGTTTTCCTTAGAATGCACTTTCCACAGTTTTTGATGTACTGCTCCACGTGCATGGCCATTCTAGGCCAGAAGAACCTACTCCTGAGCATGTCGGTTGTTCTCTCCACTCCTAGGTGGCCAAGGTCATCATGCATTGACTTAAGCACGACTGTCCTGAACTCGGTTGGCAGTACTAGTTGGTTTGTTTTTGTTCCTGTATGACTAGTACTCACACGGTGTAGCAGTCCATCTTTCATGATTAGCTTTGCAATGTCTCTTTTCAAGGCTTTCATCTCAGGATTAGACTTCACATCTTCTGGCCATTTGCCAGAGTTCATGGCTTGCATGGTAGTCTTTATTACTGGGTCTTGACTTTGTGCTGTGATCAGCTCTTTTCGTGACATTTGACTTAAGGTGTTGAGCTCCATGCGTGTTGGGTAAGCATACACTTCAGGTATGCAAGCAGGAGAAGCTCCAAGTTGTTCAATGTATGTGGGTGAGTCTTTAAAAGAGTCCAAAGCCCCAACACGCTGGCAGATTGACTTAACACCAGAGTGTGAAATACTTTGCCACTCTGCATCATCTCTAAGTTCTATCCTGGATAACAGATCTGCATCTATATTGTTTCGTCCAGGCCTGTAGATTATATCAAAGTCGTACACAGACAGATCCGACAACCACCGATGTCCTGTTGCGTTGAGTTTAGCAGTGGTGAGGACATACGTAAGTGGGTTGTTGTCGGTGCGTACTGTGAAACGGGCTCCATATAAATAATCATGGAACTTTTCAACTATTGCCCACTTTAAGGATAGGAACTCCAATTGATGAATGGGATAGTTCCTTTCTGAGGGGCTTAGTTTGCGACTGGCGAACGCCACTGGTCTCAGCCCTTCTGGGTACTCTTGATAAAGGACAGCTCCAAGTCCACTTAGGCTTGCGTCAACATGCAACACGTATGGCTTGTTTGGGTCAGCAAAAGCCAATACTGGAGCGTTTGTGAGACAATATTTGATCTGTTCAAAAGCCTCAGTGCATGACTCATCCCATCTGTCTCCAAATGGTTCCCTCTCATCCAAGTAGGCATTTTTCTCTTTCTTTTTAGGACTTTTCCCTCGTTGTGTGGGGGCGTACCCCTTGGTAAGGTCTGTCAGAGGGCGAACTATTGACGAGTAGCTTTTGATAAATCGTCTATAGTATCCACAAAAACCTAAGAAGGATCGAAGGGTCTTTAGGTTGTGGGGTCTTGGCCAGTTGGTAACGGCTTCAATCTTTGTTGGGTCAGTAGCAATACCATCAGCTGAAACAAGGTGGCCAACATACTTGACTTTTGTCTGGCAGAACTGACATTTCTCAAGTGAAATCTTTAGGCCTACTTCCTGAAGTCGGTCAAGAGCTTTTAGCAACCTTTCCTCGTGTTCCTCTAAAGTTCGACCAAACACGATCAAATCATCCAAATACACAAGGACTTGCAGGAGGTTCATGTCACCGACGGCTTTCTCCATCAAGCGTTGGAATGTTGCAGGTGCTCCAGTGATTCCTTGTGGCATCCTTTCAAACTGGTAGAAGCCCAATGGACAGATAAAGGCAGTTTTTTCCTTGTCCTCCTCTTTCATGGCGATCTGATAGTACCCACTTCTCAGATCCAGAACAGAAAACCACTTGCTTCCTGAGAGGCAATCAAGTGCTTCATCAATGCGTGGCATGGTGTATTGGTCAGGTATGGTACGGCTATTCAGTGTACGGTAGTCTATACACATCCTAACATCTCCGTTCTTTTTTCTGACGACCACTATTGGAGATGCGTAAGGGCTTCTAGACTCTTTGATAATACCCGTTGCCAACAGCTTCTGAATGTGACGACGTACATCATCGATATCTGCAGGGGTGATGCGCCGGGAGCGTTCACGGAATGGTTTTGGATCCGACAGCTGAATGTTGTGCTCGACTCCCTTGGCTAATCCTACATCAAGTTCATCTAAGGAGAAGACTGCTGCTCTTTTGGCTAACTTGTGGCACAGTCTTGTCTTCCATTTTTCTGGGACTGGCGATTCTCCAAAGTTGATTTGACTGGTGTCAAAATATTTAGACTTGGAGTGGTGACTGGGCATGGTTGTAACAACGTCAGCAACAAAGATTTGCCCAATAATAGTGTCGACAGGTAAGTTTGCACTCTTTTTTGACTCATTTTGAATCATGATTGTACATTGATTGTTTGCAGTTGCACTACTTGGTATTACCATTGGCTGGAGTAATACTTCTGCAGGCAGTGGACTGGTCACTGCAGCTTCTGCCATCAGGATTTCATTAGGAAGTGGCTGGTCCAGCATGATGGTACAGGTGGCTTTAACACTGCCACCGGGAGGTATGGTCAGAGATCCAGGGCCTTGCCATTTTACAAAGCCTACTCCATCGTCCTCTTCTGGTACTGATAGGAGAGTGCTTGTCTCTGTACTGGAACATGAGCTCTGAATGTCAAAAGTATGGACTGGGATACCTGGGGTGTCTCTACACAGCTGAGCCAAGCGTTTAGAAAGACTGGCTTTGGCATTGGTACCCACAATTACAGGTGTTTGGTCAGGACCTGGTGGATCGGGACAAATCAGGGCTAGAACAGACATGATTGTTGGGGCCCCAGCCACCTTCTTTGGGAACTCCATATCCACAACCACATAGCCTAGGTATGGGTAGCTAGAGTCACTTAGTCCCCATATGTCAAGCTTATTCACTGAATGGATGGGTGTATTTGACAGGTACTTTCTGTACCAGGACTCAAAAATTATGCTAACACGGGAACCACTGTCCAAAAGTGCATCACATAAATGCCCATTCACTTTCAATGGCTCAACTGAGAGTGGACCTATCAGGCCTTCAGGTATGCCTATAGGTTCAATCAAATCTACAGCATTTTTTCTCACTGTGCAGTCAGGATCAGTAAGGGGTGTGGCTGCAGCATTGGGCTGTGGGCTATTGGTCTTGGCTTTCTTGAGGGCATGGAGCAGTCTCTGAATAACTTTGCGTTGGTTTTCAGGTCTGTTGCATTTTCCTACCATATGACCATTTTCACCACAACGGTAGCAAAAGCGTTCTTCGCTCTCTGTTGGGGACCTAGCTGGTGGACTAACCACCCTTGCAACCTGTGGAGCTGCATGTTGGCGTTGTGGAGTTTTTGAGTTCACTTTTTGCTGTAAGTGCTTGACTTGTTTTTTTAGTGCTGTTACTTCAGGATTAAAGCTTGTTGCTGTATTAGTGTTAGCTGAATGTTGTTCAGTAACGTGCACTTTAGGGCGAGGTTGAGTGGTAAGGGCTG
>JBBPBX010063337.1:7969-20560 GCA_038048925.1 Garcialebias charrua | reverse complement strand
AATGAATATATTATACAAGTTACACTTTTTGAAAGGAATTAATGAAATAAATCAACCTTTTCATGATACAGTATTCTAATTGTATGACCAGCACCAGTATGTCAATGAACAGTATAAATCCTGAGAAAAGACCAGTCATCAATTCAGTTTGTCACAACTTAAAGGTCCACTGACATGATTTTTTTGACTATTCATCAAATTGCTCAAAATGTATATATATTATCATTTAAATATGTTCGTTTTTGCAAACAAAATGATAAATCCCTTTAATTTTGCTTTAAAAGTGATTTTGAACTTCAAGCCGTGTTTAATCATGGGAAATCCGATTACACGCGGACGCACCATCTGTGACGTAGTATGAGGCAGAGGGCTCTGGTCTCTTTAATAGCGGACAATTTAAAACACGACAAATTTAGCAATCTATGTGAAGATTTGAGCTATTTGTCTTCATTTTGGGAAGCAGAAAATAGTTTGGATGATGAAACAAGAAACAACAGGATCTAATTTAGGTCTGATGCTGTATCAGACTTACCTTCATGTCATGCTTCATCATCAGACTGTTCAGAAGATGACTGAGCCTGCCCATAACAGTCACCAGCCAGACTGTCATGTCCAAGGTCACACTGTCATCCTACAGTCAGTCGATTTTCTGTAGTCGTCCGTTATCAGTTGAAGTCGCTTCTGTACATCTGCACGAGTTCTCCGTCTTATGGTGGAGTTGGTGACGGGTGTAGTCTTTCTATTCATCTAAAAGAAAAAGTTCAGAAACAAGAAGTGAGTTGTGGAAAGGGGAACATTATTTTGTTCATATTATTACAGATTACATTACATTACATTATTATGTAATAGTGTTACACACATACCCTGATGCATGCTCAATAATCCAGGTAGAAAAATCTAAAAAGGCTAAGTCTGGTCCTCTGGACATTCAAAAAAAAAAAAAGAAACTGTCCAGATGACCTGACTTAGCCTTTTTAGATTTTTCTACCTGGATTATTGAGCATGAACTTTCTTGCCATAAAATTCTCAACTGTGTCAATATTAATAGTTTTATCTTTAAACATCTTTAAAATTTACAGCATTGAAATTCATAGTTAATTAAATAAAACTTTTGGGTGTTGTTATTGATGAGAAGCTGACATGGAAATCTCATGTAAATCACTTAAGAATAAAAACAAAAGCAATTGCATTACTGTATAAAGTAAAATAGTTTTTGAATGACAAAGTTTTGTATATACAATCCCATGTATTGTATAATGTAATGATTGTTCCATATTTAATCTATTGTATTGAAGTTTGGGGAAAAGCATGCAAAACTATTACAAACCCTGTTTTTATTTTACAAAAAAAGAGCTATAAGAATTATTAAGAAGTGCTATGGTCATCCAACAAATATATTATTTAATTAATTGAAATTATTAAAAGTGTATGATTTTGTTGAACATAGTATTTTACAAGTCATGTATAAAACTCATAAAACTATTACCCCCAAATATTCAATTAAAATTTGTTGAAAAAAAAAGAGTAAATATAACCTGAAGGGAATGTAAATGTGTAAATGTTACCTTCATTCAGAACTACAGTAGTCTGAAGGAGCCGTGTTGTAAATCAGGAAACAGGACTGTGAAGTTTACTTGATATCACCATAAGCATTTCTAAAACTATTTATATGTTTTAAAAGATGATTAAATTAAAGTTGTTGGGAATGTATAATGCAGGTGAAGGATACCTGTTTTTGTTTGTTTTTTCAGTTTGGAGATTGTTCAAGTGAAGGTTGTTGTTTGTTTGTTGTTTATTTTAATAAGGGGCAGATATTATAAGACTATTTTCTTCTTTCTGCAACTTTTCTTTCAGTGTTTTTTTTTCCCTTTCTGATGAATTTGTTTTATTTTGAATAAATGAATTAACAAAACATGCAGCGCTGGGGCTGTTTGTTTCAGGGACACGTTGAATCAAACTTTATTTATTGTGCTTCATCTTCTGACTCTCATCATGTTCTATCGAGTGGAAACTTCAGATTAAACAAGTTGGATGTTCTCACGCTAGTTAGAACGACTCTGTGTCATGTTTTGAAGCATAAAGAAACCGAGTAGGACCACCTCGCTGCAGCAGAAACCTGCCTGAAGCAGCTTCAAAACCAGTAATGTTGCAAAAATACGTATTTCAAGTAAACTAGTATTTCAGCCTGGCTGTATTGTTCTGCTGGCTGGTCAGCGCATGTAACAGACATGCGACGCAAACGCGTGGATGCGGGGCCTTGTCTCTTTTGAAAAGACATCCAGCAGCAGGTTTTGTTCATTCAAGTGAACAGAGCTAACAGCTAGCAAATAAACAAACAGAACGGATTACCTTCAACTTCCAACTGAATGTCCAGTCGTCGTCCAGAGTCAGACCAGTCGACCGACGTCTTAGTCGAGCGCTAAGTCCGACACAACAACAGCTTCTTGTCCAACAGTTGGAAAGGAAATGGCTACATTTGAACGAAGGGCGCGAAGCAAGAGGCGTTGATTGGTTGAATATGATCACATGCTACTTCCCCCAATAAACAAGAGTGGCGTTGATTGGTTCACATGCAACCTGACAAGCAAGAGTGGCGTTGATTGGTTGAGACGTACATGATCACGTTTTAACCCCAATCCAATCATAACGCATGAAGCTCACAAACAGAAAAATGGCAGAAAGCAAAGCAGCAACTTTTTTTTTTTTTTTTCTGTTTCACGCCTGGAGTAACGCAGAATAAAATTGAATAATGATAGTAATAATGATGATAATAATAATACCCTGATGCATGCTCAATAATAATAATAACAATATACTATATATATATATATATATATATATATATATATATATATATATATATATATATATATATATATATATATATATATATATATACATATATATATGTTCCAAAAAACTGACAAAACGTTTAAAACAGAAGTACTAAAAATAAACCAGTGTGAAAATACTTTGTATAAAATTACCTTGGCCAAAAGTTTAAACAGAAGTATATAGTATACTTAAGAGTTTTAGTTTATTTTTAGTATAAGTCAAGTATTGTATAAAATAAACTTGGCTAAGTATACTTTTGATAAGTACCTAAAAAGTAAACTTGAAAGTATATTATTTTTTTAGTTTAAAATTAGTATACTTTAAGGATACTTGCATATACTACTTTTTGGGCCGCCTAGAGGGCGGGACATGGAGCGTGTTTATGCTGGCCTTTGTCACTAGCTCCACCTGGAGAGCGTATCCGCCTACGGCGCGGAGCACGGATCCGTGTGGGGTCATGTTCCCAGAGCACAAGAGCACTTAAGGCTCACAGATCCGTGCCGGGTCCGTTATCCTGACAGTGTGGGGGGTCGGTTATTTGGCATGCTGGGCGGATCTGCTCCGGATCTGCTCCGGACGCGCAAACCGCAGATCCGCGGCGCGGATCTTAACAGGTAAGAATGCGGATCCGCGACGGAGTCCACTGCTATGAGGGACGTTTTCTCCCCCCTCATTCCTGCTGCAGTTGCAGCTCGCTGTGCACGAGCTGCTCACCCATGAGTTGTGTTTTATGATGTAGTCCTGACCTGGACACACACGCACCAGACTGCATGCACATGATGCACAAAACAACCCCTGACATAAGCACAAGGAAGTTTCTGCTGGTGGCAACATATAAGATATGGTCCTTTTATGATAATTGCTGCAGCTTTGTTGAAACACTTCTTTGGATGCTCAATAAATAATCCAGGTAGAAAAATCTAAAAAAGCTAAGTCTGGTCCTCTGGACATTCAAAAAACAAAACAAAGCAAAAAAATTGTAGAAACGTTTCGTCTTTCGTCCGAAAGACTTCCTCAGTCTGAGATGCTGTATTCAGCTCAGTCTTATAAATAGCACCCTCTCACAGTGTTACACAACCAGTTGGCTGATGACAGCCGAAACCAGCTGATCACGTGATCAAGGAGGACCATCAGCCTAATGATGGATTGTTAGCACCCTGATGGTTGTTTGCTATTCAGAGGGCTGAGTGATACTAGCAATAACAGCATTGTAAGAGGGGGACAGTTGAACCCAGTTGAATACAGCATCTCAGACTGAGGAAGTCTTTCGGACGAAAGACGAAACGTTTCTACAATTTTTTTGCTTTGTTTTGTTTTTTGAATGTCCAGAGGACCAGACTTAGCTTTTTTAGACTACTGTGGAGGTTAATTTTATTATAATGCAACATTCAGCACAACCACATGACATTCAAATGTGTTACCTGATCAACGCATTCAACTTTTCTGCTGGCCTCCATGCAAAATGTCTCCACTCGTCTTTTTAAAACAACATCTGTGCTCATGAAGCACAGCTGGAAGCAGCTGCTCAAACCCACAGCGCAAGAGTTCCTCACGTCGTTTGCCTCGTGTTGTTTCTCACTGGTTAACCTTGGTTTGGACAGAAGACGGTGAGGATTTAAGAGGTTGTTTTAACTTGCATTAATTGTATAATTATGAATATATTAGGATTACATAACTAGTCCCACTCCAGGGACCTTGTGTGTTAATAGTACAGGGAGTCCTCGACTTACGGCAACTCGGACTTACGAACAGTACAGTTGTACATTAAATACAGCACTGGTATATGTTTTTAGGTGTTTTTAGATGAAAGTGTGTTAGCTAACCATTGTAAACAAAGTTCTGTGCATGCTTATGAACCAGTATGTACGTTTGTGTTGAAAAACGGGTGTTTGGCGCAGCGCTAGCATACATTTTCCGACTTACGAATGAAAATCCGGACTTACGAACGCACATGCTATGGGTTCAGACTTACGTCAAAATCGGGTTACGAACGGTCCTTAGGTCCGGAACTCGTTCGTAAGTTGAGGACTCCCTGTATATGGCAGTGTTTACAGATTGTTTTTATAGCACCTGATGTTGACAATTGGTTTGGTTTATGTAAATGATTTAAGTGTTCAGAGGTTGAGATATTATTTTGAGCATTGATGTCTTTATTTGTGGAGGTTGTGTGTTCATTAGGCGCTCTGTGCATCATGGGCTACCTCTTGAACTCCACGGATCCGGAGATGTAGGTCAATTTTTTTAAGGCTGTAAAATTCCCCCCGGTGCGTTGCTGTTTCTTTGTTTGCTCACTCGGCGCTTGCTGGTGTAAGATCACAACCTTCTCGTGACCTCAAACAGAAAACATCAGGTGTAGTAATGGTGGGGAAGGTGTTGAAATTCTATTAGTGTCGTCTCTGTTTTGAAAAATCCTCCTGGAGTTTTTCTCCTTTTCGTTCCCTGTTGGACAGAACAGGCTTTTTCCAAAAGCTCTCGTCACAACTCGGACTCGGGCTACCTTTTTTAAATTTTTTATTGAATGAAGCGTGTTCCAGAAATGGATGGTGAGGTAATTTGGAAGCCAGTTCATTCTGCATCAGGAACTGGGATGGTCTCGGCTGAGATCAGTCAAACCGTAGCCCCCCCACCCCCCTCGTATGGAGGCAAGCTGCTGACTCGGCGCTCGTCTGTATCAAAGCTTGTCTTGTCTTTACAGGGAAACATAACTCAGTCAGTAATAAAGGTGGAGCTGTCAGTTTAGATTTGAGCTGGCTTGAGCACTTTGTCTTTCCCTGCGCTGTGATTGACCGGACTGAGAGATGCACCTTCAGCTTCGAGCCTAAACAAAACCAAAAAAAAAAAAAAACTGTTCTGTTTTGCCTTGGTGTGCACACCTCTTGATGCTTTTAGTATGCAAAGTGTGTCTGTGTGTGTGTGTGGGAGGGTGTTTCCACAAAGATTTGCATTCATGTATTTCAGCTGTGTGTGCGCTGTATACTCCTGTTGCTCCTGTTCTTAACCATTTGTTCAGACTTTGGTTTGCTGCTGCTTCATATTTTATTTCTTCCTTCTGAAATATCATCAAGCCTTAACTGTCGATGCAGAGAAAATAAAAATCTGCCTTTTTTTTGTGTGTGTGTGTTTGCTTTTTCCTTCTGCCCAGTGAGAGCGTTGCCAAGCAATTGTTGTCTGGTTCAGCGAGGGAACATGGGATTTAATATCAGGCACCTTCCTACTTGTGTGAGCCATCACCTCAGAGCAATTTCCACGGGGTGTAAATCTTGTGATGATGCAAGGGGTTGGTCATTAAATGACAACAAGCGGAAATCTATTGCGTAATACCACAATTTGTGAGTTCTCGTCTTGTTACTATCAGTGAAAGATGCTTTTGCCAGACGTCTTATCATTCTACAGTGAATGACTGGGGGAATCATCCCAGAGTTGTCTTTCTCTCCTCATTGACTTATTAAAGAATGTGATAAGAAGAGCAAAAGCTGAAATTAACATAATTTATTGGGGGGAGAAATTGCCTTCTGGTCAAAGAAATTTAAAATCACTTCATTTTTGTCCCATAGCTAATGCATGGCAAACGATCATCATGTATTTTCAGGGATATGGTCTTTTTACAGGGAAATGATGATTTGTATTCGGAAAGAGGCTTTTTTTTTTTCCATCTTCCCTCGAGTTACAGTACTGGAGATAAATTCAAATAACACAGGAAACAGGAAGGCTTGAACACCAAGAAGAAAGCAAGTTTCATTCAGATTATTTAGTTTCCAAACTGCTGATATTCAAACAGAAAATTAGCATGACATAAAAATGCAGAACGTATAGTTCAAGAAAGCAATTACACAAAGAAAATTTCAAATGATTTCTCCCCTCGGGCGTACGATTGCTCATTATTTCACGCCGCTTACAACGTTTGAAATGGACAGTATCACAGCGACAGTGTCAAGTTGCCTTTTTGCTGGACTCAATTACCAAATATTGCATTTTTATTTGCTCGCAGGAAAGAACACAGATAATTGAAGTAAATTTTTCCCCCCCCCTCTGTCCAAAACTCTGCAAAGCAATTTCCCCTCAATTTGAGTCATGGTGATTAATGAATGCAAAGATAATAGTTCAGAATAAACAAATAAAAGGTAAACGGTGCATGTCAACGCAGGTCAGCTTTAAACAGGACTGGAGCGTGCTCGATCTGGTGACAAATGTCCAGGCGCCTTATCTTTCACCAAGCCGTGTCCCTGCACTTATCATTTGCAAATGGCCGTCTTGAAAAGCAAAGGAAGGACGTAGCCTTTACGGAGGACACGGGGAGGATGAACCTTGAAGAGGGGAGGAGTTAGGTGTTATTTTCTGCAGTCTGTGCAGAGTCTCTGAGAAGACACTACATCTTTGTCAAACTCTGCCCTTTTGTTTCAATTACCCCCATTTCTGTGATTCAGCTCCATGTGAGATCGCTTAGACTCTTTCTCTCTTCAAATGCAGCTCACTGCAGTCGCAATTTGTGCTTTTCCATCTAGGTAGCACAAAAAGCTGACCTGTAGTCTCCATCTCTGCTGTTGTGCCATTGTTGCTGCCAACCGTCTTGTCCATGCGACCATTCATGGCAATCCATAAGCCACCAGAGAGAGTTGGGGTTGAGGTTAGGGTTGCTGGAGGCTTTAATTGAATGTTCACTTCTCTGGGTCTCCTCCTTACTTTTACTGTCAATGGGAAAAATAAAATGCAGAGCTGACATTCAACCTTAGGTGTCACTGTGCTCTCTTAGAGGAGGGGGTAAAAATCACCTCAGCAAAAAACATGGGTCGTGTGAAGGTTGACGTTGAATCCAGGAGGTCAGTCACAGAATAAAGTACTGATGCTGCCAAAAGGCACTGCTGTCATTTTTCTGTTGGCCTTGAGTTGGCTGAGTGTTATTAACCAATAAACCGGTCGGGTATGGTTTAGTTTGGACTCTGCTTACTGGAAATTCATACAAGGGCGTCATGAGTGACCCGTAAGTGCTGCCTAAACGCTGCAGTCCATAACCACTCTTAACTTTCATTCATGTGTCATCAGAACCAGCTGTCGGCAGTGAAGAAAAAAACCTGTCTAAAGTGTTTATCAGGCTGAGAAACTGCAAAAGAACAGACAGTTTTATGTAGCTCCATGAGATTGTAATAAATTATTGTGATGCCTTTGCCTTGTTCAGTCATGTTATACATCACAAATATAATCCATCTCTGATCAATTCATGAGATTGCAACTTACCTTGCATTGGAGGGAGAATGTACTGGTCGAGATGGGGTAGAGGTAGGGCAGCCGACTTGGGCCCAGAAAGTCGCTGTTCGACTCTTCGCCATTCCCACATGTTGTGGTGTCTCTGAGCAAGACGTCTACTGCAGTGGTGTAGTCTTCATTTTTGTAATGGGTATACTGCGGTAAAATTAGTTTTACGTTGGACACCGCTGAAGCCACGGAGCGCGAAAGTCCAACGTCCAACATAAAATTAACTTTACTGCATCAATTCATATACTGTGCTTAGAAACCAAAGTACACTGGTTAGTACAATGTAATCATCAATTTATTTTGAGTGTTAAGCATATTGAACATTTCTAAATTTCACTGATGCTTGTACAAAGTATTTTAATGAATGTAGGACAAACGTTGTACAACAGTTGGTTGTATTAAAAACGTTATGCAATTTATAAAACGGTATCAAATAGGAATGTGCGATATGGCATAAAATTCATATCACGATATGTATTGTGAAGGGTGGCGATTACGATATATATCGCGATATGTTTTTGGTATAAAACTTGCAATAGAAATAAATTTTAAAAAAGCATAGGGTGTCCTTTTGCCATAATTTATTTTGAAAACTGCTATACCACAAAATAATCTCTATTAAGAAAATTTCACTACTAGGTCCAGAGAGTTTTTAAATAATTAACAACTCAAGCATTAGGCTTCTTTCTTGTAGTGCAAAACAGTGCAAAATATATCTTGTGTAGTTCTAGCCATAAGTTTTAAACTAAAGAATATGTTGTTAACTCGTAACAGTTTCCAATATTGTCACTTAAGAAAAAAACAACAGAGCATTTTACACTGAAAACACTTCAGCCTCCAACCCTCTAGAGAGCGTCTCCTTCTGCTTTAAGGAGATCTGACAAGGCAACCAGAAGAAGAAGAAGAACCAGTTTCCTCTGTGGCTTTGACCAGAGGGTCTCACAGTAAAATCACACAACACAGCGTTCTGTTCACAGATCAGAGAGCAGGTTTCTCTAAAGCTGACCAACGTTTACTTTAACTTTAGACCCCAAAAACAAACTTTAGACGGAACGCACCGTTTTGCGCATGCGTCCGTATACGGCAAAACTACGGCAAGCCGGACGAAGTTAGCTTATAGCTTTGATACTTAGCACTCGAAGAAAAGACTTTAACACCACTTACACACAGTTTTAAACTAAAAAAAGTAAAGATTAAATCTGACAACTCTGATTTAAAGCTGACCAACGCTTACTTTAACTTTCGACAAAAAACAAACAAAAAACTTTCGACAGAACACAGCGTTTTGCGCATGCGTCCGATGGCAACACAACGCCAAGCCGGACAAAGTTAGCTTGTAGCTTTGCTATTAGCACTCGAAGAAAAGACTTTAAACACCACTTACGCACAGTTTTCAACACAAAAAAAGTATAGATTAACTCTGACAACTCTGTTTGTACACTTCAACACCACTTATGCACAGTTTTAAACTAAAAAAAGTAACAATTAAATCTGACAACTCTGATTTTGCGGTTAGCCGGTAGAAGACAGATCTCTATCGTAGGCTAAATTTATAACGTTTATACCGTGTACCGGTTATATCGCGCATCCTAGTATTAAAGCAAAACATGTTCAAGTATTAAGTAGTAAGTACAGAATAATTAATTATACAATAATTTGCTGGATAAGCAAATTTAATAAACAAGCTCTGCATACCGATAGATTGTTACAGAAGCGTTTAACTGCCGTTTAGCGTATCAATGACACATTGCCTAATGATATGTCATGTATCATTGGGCACTTTTAAGTGGGTATACTGAAAATCTTACGCTTTTCTAGTGGATATACTCTATATATGTAGACTACACCACTGGTCTACTGTAATCTCCCAGGTGCTTGCATAGTTGTCCACTGCTCCACCTGGGTGTATTTCCAATGTGATGGGTTAAATGCAGAGAACAAATTTTGCTATTGTATGGGAACATACAATGATGACAACACATAACGCTTTACTTTACTTAGAAATACAACATTAAGTAACCTTGGTCAGAAATAGTTAAAAGACTTAAACGAGAGGTGACTTTTCTTGTGCTATTTTGGTATTGGTGCCCTGTCATGACATCTCGTTTTACTGTGAGGATAATTGTGGGTAAGGAAATATTTTCAGGTTCTTCCTGTTCTCCAAAAGTGATCAATACTCTTCTCCAAATGGTTAATTGGCCATCAGTCACTGTCAGAGGAAGTGCTTAGAAGCCTAGTGGTGTCTTGGAGCAGCTCATAATAAAAGCCTGTCCTGTCCTCTGGGTCCTCTCTTGGCCTTTACTTCAGGCCAGGTGGTGGCTGGGGAAGGCAGATCCGAATGCAATATGGAGAGCCATAGATTAATAGTTCCTTAGTAAGGCCACCAGGGAGCAATGTGAAAGCCATTTCCACTTCATCATACACTGGAATGGATGGAAGGTGTGAGGGGCAT
The DNA here is from genome assembly GCA_038048925.1 of Garcialebias charrua. Classification (NCBI taxonomy): domain Eukaryota; kingdom Metazoa; phylum Chordata; class Actinopteri; order Cyprinodontiformes; family Rivulidae; genus Garcialebias; species Garcialebias charrua. The sequence goes on along the minus strand of JBBPBX010063337.1, from coordinate 10,023 downwards.
GCAATGAGAAAGGACCTTAGGATTAAAGTGAAGGTGATTTGATGGGATTTGGAGTTTGTAATATTTTATCAGTTTCAGATTTTTAGTTCAAGTTGAATTCAACTTTTATTGTTGTTTCCATCCCATGTGGTACGAGGTGGAACAAAACCTAAAATAGCAAAGTATAACGTATAAAAGGAAATGGTACACTTTTAATATTTTTAATTTTTAATGGTATTTTTAGTTTGGCTTTTGTGGCGCTTGTGGCAGATACGTTTGTGTTCAAACATCTGTTAATTTTGGCTGATAAGATATACAAAAATTATTTTTCTTGAACCTTTGATTAATCAAATAAAAATAGATCAAAACCTACTGATTTAATTGTTTGTGCGAAAATCTTGAGATCCTTAATATGTTTAAAGTCTGAAAAAGTTTTCCACTGTAGGCCTTAATTGACTCATTAGAACCCTTAAGAAATCCCATCACAAAATGCCACTTTGACATTTCCTGAGTTTGATAAATTCTAACACTGTAACACTTATCAGGCCACAGGTTTGTCTAAGATGAGAGCCAACTGAGGTCTCCAATTTAAGTGGGCTCGAAAAAGTTCATATTACTTCAAGTCAAGATAGCAGGGTTTGGAAAAACAAGAAAATATCTTGTAAAATTGCATATCTGCTAAGACAAAAAAGGAAAGTCGTTTTAATAATTGTATTACATTGCACCAGTTCACAACAAATTACATTGTAGGTCACTTTATAAATAAATAAAGATAATTAAACTCGAATTACATTCAAATCAATTCGGCCTAATTAAATCAAACTGTAATAAAATTATTCTAGTGGAGTTAAATTTGATACAACCAAATTTGATCTAATTTGTAATCAAGTTCAATGTTGTACAGTTAGGATGATCAGCATGTAAACAATTTTTTTGTTCTTCACAAATTGACTTTTAAAAGATTTAGACAACGGCTCAGAGCACCAAACGGTGGGAAGTACTCTACAACAGAAGTGCCTAACTCTGATCTCAAGCCTTGTACTGGGTCCAAATCAAGACTTTCGTGTTTCTGAGTGGTCAATGTCTGATTTTTGTTGTTTGATGTCAACTTCACAATACTGTAATCCACTAAAGTTTTGTGACAACATATCTGCTGAAAGGAAATCTTAAACGAACAAAAAATAAGCACTTATCTCAGCAGTCTGAGATGTTCATGAACTCGGAGACAAAGCTACCTTCAATACGCCGTCTGTCTGTCCATCCATCCATCATCCATCCATCCATCCATCCATCCATCCATCCATCCATCCATCCATCCATCCATCCATCCATCCATCCATCCATCCATTCATCCATTCACCCATCCATTCATCCTCACCCATGTCTTCCTTTTTGGGCCATGGGGGTCACTGGTGCCCATATCCAGCAGTCACTGTGCGAGAGGCGGGGGACACCCTGGACATGTCACAAGTCCATCACAGACCCTCAGTTCAATACAGTTTGATTAGACTCAATATTAATGTAACAATGGAATGATGGCTGGATAATGGAAGGAATTTTGATTATATTTGAGACATTTCCAACCCATATTAGAATGGATATCTTCTCTGATCACACTTGGCTTTGCCTCCAAAATCTCAGTTATTACCCACAAAACGCAAGATGGGTGATGATATTTTTGCTTGTGTTGAGTCTGTCTGTTAACAAAATATCTCAGCCAACTGACCTTGAAAAACACAGTGACAACTCAGATTTTACAGAAACTGACCCAAATTGTTTGTGTGGTTGTCCACAATAATTAAAGACTTATTTGAAAACATACGAGCAACATATCATGAAAATGTTTTTTTTCTTTAATATAATTTGTTTCATTATGAAAAATAAAATGCATCACTCTGTTTTCTTGTATCTTATATTAGCAAGAAAATATTAAATTGTAAGACGTTGTTGTATTTTTATTTTAAAATGAGCTCCCATCCTTAGTTCATTCTCCCTAAAAATGACAAGATTACTACATTTTGGCTTGTTTTCAGGTTTTTATGCTCAAATGCATGGCTCATTATTATGCTTTGCCC
>JBBPBX010063335.1:0-20562 GCA_038048925.1 Garcialebias charrua | reverse complement strand
TAATAATAATAATAATAATAATAATAATAATAATAATAATAATAATAATGAATTCCATTTATAATGCACTTTTCATTAATAAAAATCTCAAAGTGCTACAAAGTGTAACAAAGCAAAGATCAAAATAAAACAAGTGATAAAATCAAATAAAATCAATAATAATATCGACTAAGATCAAAGATAAAATCATGTGGATGCAGATTAGGCTTGCTTAAAAAATAAATAAAATAAAACAAGTGATAAAATCAAGTAAAATCAATAATGATATCAGCTAAGATCAAAGATAAAATCATGTGGAGGCAGAATAGGCTTGCTTAAAAAGAAAGGTCTTTATGCTGCTTTTAAAGTCAACCAGTGACTGTGGAGCTCTCAGGTCGTCAGGGAGGGAGTTCCACAGGCGGGGGGCAGCCACACAGAATGCTCGGTCTCCCATGGTCCTCAATTTGGTCCGAGGAATATGAAGGAAATTACTGTTCTGTGATCGTAGAGACCGGGTGGATGAATATGGTGCAAGAATGTCCTTTAGATAGTCAGGTGAAGTGCCGTGCAAGCATTGATGGGTAATGAGAGCAGTTTTGTACTGAATTCTGTAGGTGACAGGAAGCCAATGGAGGTTATGGAGAATGGGTGTAATATGTTCAAATTTACGAACTCTCAACAGAATCCTTGCTGCACTGTTTTGAATATATTGAAGTTTCTGAAGGTTTTTGCCAGGGATACCAATAAACAGGGAGTTGCAGTAGTCGAGCCTGGAGGAGACAAAGGCATGGACGAGTTTCTCAGCATCAGGAAAAGTCAGAGATGGGCGAAGTCTGGAGATGTTTCGAAGATGGAAGAAGCAGGTTTTAAACAGATGCTTAATGTGATTTTCAAATGTAAGATGAGAGTCCATTTTTATTCCAAGATTTGTAACAGAGGTGGAGAGGGGGATGTCTTGACCAGAGAAGGAGATTGTTGTTAAAGTTGATGTTTGTATCTGGTGAGGGGTGCCAATCAATATGGCCTCAGTCTTCGAGCAGTTTAATTGAAGAAAGTTCTGATTCATCCATGCCTTTATTTCCTCCAGGCAGGCAGAGAGAACAGTGAGTGAAGACGGAGATAGGGATGATGATGATGTTCCAGTCCTGATGTAAAGCTGTGTGTCGTCGGCATAGCAGTGAAAAGAAATGTTGAACTGATTAATAATTTGACCTAAAGGCAGCATGTAGAGGGAAAACAGCAGGGGCCCCAGAACTGACCCCTGAGGGACACCACAGGAGACACCGACTGTCTGGGAAGTGGCATTGCCAAGGCTAACACATTCCAGCCTATTGGAGAGGAAAGAATTGAACCAGTCCAGGACAGTGTCACAGAGACCGACCTCCACATGAAGACGGTGGAGGAGGATACTATGGTCCACAGTGTCGAAGGCTGCAGTGAGGTCAAGGAGGACAAGGATGGAGGGAGAACCAGTGTCAGCAGCCATGAGGACATCATTTGTTACTCTCAGCAGTGCAGTCTCAGTACTGTGAGCTGCTCTGAATCCAGACTGGAACTTCTCATACAGAGAGTGTTGCTGTAGGTGGTCCTGCAGCTGAGCAGCAACTGCTTTCTCCAGCACTTTGGACAGAAATGGGAGGTGGGAAATTGGGCGGTAATTAGAAAAAATGTCGGGATCCAAATTAGATTTTTTCAGAAGAGGCCTAATGATGGCAGTTTTTAGAGGCAATGGAACATGACCAGATTGTAGAGACTTGTTTATTATTTGTGTGATTAATGGGCTTATTGCAGAGTGATTGGATTTTATGAGAGACGAGGGGAAGGGATCCAGGGCGCAGGATGAAGGCTTCATTTTCTTGAGGATGGTCTCCACCTCACTCTGAACGACTTCATCAAAGCTGCTCAGGGTCCCAGAAAGCAGACGGGTAGATGGCACACTAAGATCAGGGAGGTTGTGGAGCTGAGATCTGATAGTGTCAACTTTGTTTTTAAATGATGAGAGGAACAGGTTGCATTTTTGAACAGAGTCCTCATGAGTTAGTTTAATGGGATTAAGCAGATGAGTTATTGTGGAGAAGAGCTGTTTAGAGTTTCCAGGGCAGGTGTTGATGATGTTGGAATAATATTTGGAGCGTGCTTCTTTAAGAGAATTGGCGTACGCTTTCTGATGTTCTTTGTACGCTTGCTTATGTACCGAGAGACCAGATGATTTTACACGTCTCTCAATAGCACGGCCAGTTGCCTTCATCCTGCGCAGCTCATCAGTGTACCAGGGGGCTGAACGGGAGAAAGACACCAGTCTTGACTTCAAGGGAGCATGTAGGTCCAGAAGCTCCTGGAGAGATTGGTTGTAGTAATCCACAGAGTCATCTGCAGATGAGTGATTGACAGCGGTCAGGGCGTGAAGATCAGCAGACAAAACATCAGGGGAAATGTTTTTATAGTCACGGAACTGGATAGGTCGTTTTGGGTTAGAAGCAGGCGAAGTTGAAGGCACTTCCAGGGAGATGACCCTGTGGTCTGAGACACCCAGGTCATATACAGACAAGTTATTGATGAGTACAGTGTCTGTAATCACCAAATCCAGAGTATGCCCCCTGTTGTGCGTAGGGGCGTCCACATGTTGGGTGAGGTTGAGAGATTCCAAAAGAGACTTAAAATCTGTAGCCAGAGGGGAAGAGGAATTGTCCATGTGGATATTTAGATCGCCAAGAAAAATAGTTTTTACAGGGGAGGTGCAGAAAAAAGTGAGGAGGTCATGCATTTCTGAGTTAAATGAAACATGTGGTTTGGGAGGTCTATAAATCAATATAACGTTCATCAGGAGTGGGGCTTTGAAGTTGAAGGCCAAACATTCAAAAGAAGAAAAATTATGAGAAGACAGATGTGACAATTTTAAATTACTGCGGTAAATTACAGCCAGACCACCACCGCGGCCAGTGCTGCGGGCTCTCTGCAGATAACTGTATCCGGTTGGACAAGCTTCATTCAGAGAACTGAACACGTCTGGTTGATGCCAAGTTCTGTAAGACACATGAGGTCCAAGTCCTTCTCCAGAATGTGATCATGAATTAGACATGATTTGTTTGATAGTGACTGCACATTGAAAAGTTCTATTTTAATGCCAGTTGGTGTAGGAGCCTTTTGAACCGGTTTCAGCAGACTGAAGTCCACTCCACGTTTTCCATGCCACTTTGTGAGCTGTGGACTACAAGGGACTACAGACGCAGCGTTCTGATGACGTCATCGAGGTGCGACAGTCCAGACAGTAGCAATCGAGTCAAAGCCCGTGTGCTTAAAATAGATGGTTTTCTTTCGAGAGCTTCTGTGGATGTAATGAGGTCTACGCAAAAGTCCCAGTTGTTTGATGGTGGAAATAGAAGGAGGAATGGAAAAATAGTGTTAGTTCATTCAGAAAAATGTCTATAAGACAGAAGACTAAGGTTGTGACACTTTTTTTAAAATATACATATAAAACAATACACCTTGATACACTTCAATCTACATAGAAAGGTGGTGAGTCTTTCAGAAGCTGAAGGCAAAATAAGCTGCTCCCTGACAAATTAGTATTCATCTACAAGAGTGCCTCCATGTTTAAACTAAGACAACTCCAGCATTCTTTTTACCACTCTGTTCTCTTTTTGGTGGGAATTGGTGGCATTTTCCCCATTTTCCCCATTTCCCCCCTCCCCCACTGTTGTCTGTTGATCACTCCATCTCTGCACCTCATCGAGCCACTTGCTGTACGAGTGTTCGTTCTCCACAAAGACTGCAAATGGGTTTGTCAATATGTCAGGGATGACATGTTGCAGGCGTCATTCAGCACGTGAGAAAAACGCTGATGACTCTGGTGTCAGTTCTGAACAAAAATAGTTGATGACAGCGGACGATGCATCTCCTGGGGAATCATGTTTTGTTGAGTGGATTGTTCATGAGAAGTGTGAGGTTTTCAGATCCAACTTGATTACTACATTAAACAACAATGGTGCGGCCAGTTGTTCTAAAGTTTGGTGTGGCAGTAGCTGAGAGTCATCAACAACACAGACTGTGAGAACTCCCTGAGTAGTTCAATACTTGTTTTTTTTATCAACTCTGCTTGTCTGTTTGCAAAATATCTCCAACAAAGCTGAATAAAGCTTTCAGGATGTAATCTTTGGGTTTACGTCTTACTCATTATTTTTAAAAGTCAACCCCTAATCCAAACTTAGTTGACAAAAAAATGAAAAAAAACTTTACTGGAGTTTAAAATATATATGTGGATGTGGTTGTAGCTGAGCATCATCTCTTTTACATCCACAGAGTACTACAACGTCTTTACTTTGTTTAGCAATAACTTTGATTTACTATGGCCAGTTTGTCTGTTGGCAAAATATATCATGAACTATTTGTCAGATGTTAATGAAACGTTCAGCTATTAATAACACTAAACACTTGAAAACAATCAAATTAAAGATGGCTGCCACAGGTAATCAATATTAGTCAAAACAAAGTGCTGGATAAAAATATCCTCTGTTCACATGACTTACTCAAAGGAGCCACATTCACTGATACAAGAAGGTTTTTACCTGTTTTTACTTGCAAGAGCAGACTTTCACCACATGTTACCCAGATGTTCAGAAGTTCTGGATGTCCAGTCACGAGGATCTGCACCGGGCAGCGTGCAAGAAGTGTTTTATAAACTAATCAGCTCTCTCAGCTCACAGGCAGACTGTTGTCCTTGGCCACACAGTTGCACATGAATCATCAAATCTCCTTCTCATTCAGCCCTCTGACAAAATAACTCTAGTAATTCAAACACATGGTTCATGGGCAGGTAACATTCTCAGTTATACATAAACATCCATAAACCTTGATCAGATTCCCTGACTAGGAAGCAATAACTCAGTCAGGTTTACAGATACAGAGCAGACAACTGGTGTGGTAGTAGCTGACAGTCATCCTCAAGACATATTTTAAGTACTAACACATGACATGAGATCTTGCATTACTGGTTTTACAAGATCTGACCAAAGCGGCTATAAGGCCGTTCTTTAGTGTTACTTAAAAGTTGTTTAACTAAAACATGTGTTTCAGTTATCTCTCAAAAAAATCATGAAGTATTTTGTTGGTTCAACATACAAAGTAGCAACTTGAACATCTCATAAGACAAAAAGCTGAAATATTAGAGACACTGTGACATTGTGTCATAACGGTGGAGTTCACGCAGCATGAACAGACTGAGGACAGACTCAAAACTCTTTAGAATATAAAAATGTTTTATCTACAGTGAAATTATCCATATCCAGTGGGCACGCCCTGGAAACCAGTGGATCACATAAAGAGGAAGGCTGGGGGTTCCAGGACAGAGAAGGTCCCAATGGAAAGATCACAGGCGGAGTGTGGAGACAAGTGGTTGAAAGGCGTAAGAGCAGTTGAAGATCCACAAGAAAGGTTTGTAACTGTTATCTCCACCAAGAACATTACATATTGACAACACAAATATGGAGGTTCAAACATTCAATTTATTAAAAAAGACTGCTGCTTCCTGACAAAAATAGATTATTATGAACTCCCAACTCCCCATGTCCACCCAAGAAACACAAAAACACAAAGTATTAACTTAAAGGTGGCCCTGGTGAACCGGCCAAACTAAACAAAAAGGTGCAGCAGTGGGCCAACCCTATACAGGGCTGTTGAAGCCGCTGCTGATACCAGACTAAAGCTACAAAAAAAAAAAAAAGTATAAAAAGGTAACAACAATCTTACCTGTGGTGGCTGAAGGTGGCAGACCATAGCTCCAGGATCAGGCAGTGATATGTCCTTCTGTATCGAGGCTTCAAAGCGTGTGTCAAAGCGTGTGTCGAGTAATTCAGGAGGATTTATATGGAGCGTGTAACGAGGTGTTTATTGATGACGCATGTAGTGACGATCGAAGACTCGCTTGCGGGCTGTGCCACGTGATTGATTCAGGAACTGGCTCATTTGTATGCGCAACAATTTGAAATATGAGGCAGACAGAAAAATCCATCATCACCATTATCATAAAGACAGATTATCATTTGCAGATCAAATTTAGACATTATTTGAGGTCCTCACAAACATGATTTATTTTTTATTTTATTCAACTTAAAACGTCACAAACCAGTTTTGTTATTGTAATCCATCTACCAGTTTTACATTTATAGTCCACTTGATGGCGCAGTAGAGCAAATGATGCACCATGGCACATCGGATGAGTCATGCTTTTTAATGGAAAGCCTCAGTGCTTCATGAAGCTTTATCTCACCATCACTAGGATCAGGACAACAAAAAAAGAAAGGCCCCCAAAATCCCAGGGCGGCCAAGAAAAATATCCAAACAAAGAGGTCCAAAAAGAGAGACTGAGAAGTCCAAAAATGTGTGAGCATGAGCGAGTTCACAGAGTGAGTAAGAGAGAGAGAGAACTCCCTGAAACCAGCCTATTTATGGGCGGACGAAAAGGCCACAGCCCAAAAACAATTAAAGGATGATTAGTGAGCCCAAAACCTGTCCAAAGGGACAAAATAATAAGGCCAATGTGCCCCAGGCACATAGCAGTAACTCACAGGCAGGGGTTGAGGATTTTAGGACTGCCATGGAGGTTCAGGAACAAGGTTCTGTGCAGTGATGGTTCCTTCTGTGTCTAGTAATCCAGGAGGATTTATGTAGAGTGTGTATCAAGACATGTATTTATGATTCAAGTAGTGACATTGGAGACCTCGCTAGCGAGCCGTACCACATGAGCGATTCAGGAACTGGCTCGTTTTTATGCGTGACAATTCGAAATATAAGAGGCAGACAGAAAAATCTGTCGTCAGCATCACCATAAAGACAGATTAAGATCATTTGCAGATTAAATTTAGACTTTGAGGTCCTCACGACCATGATTATTTATTTTATTTTATTCAACTTAAAGTTTTGCAAACCAGTTTTGTTATTGTAATCCATCTACCAGTTTTGCATTTATAGTCCACTTGATGGTGCAGTAGAGCAAATGAAGCACCATGGCACATCGGATCATGAGTGGAGCTACTTGATGGAAAGCCTGAGTGCTTCATGAAGCTTCATCTCACCGTCACTAGTTCTGTGTGAAGGAGAAGAACAACAAGATCTACTTACTCAGATGGATTAACACAAGGAGGTTGAAAGCAGAAATAGCAGACGGTAAGTAATGCTCCAGCAGGGAAGGAAGCTCTTCTGCAGCCTCTTATATTACTGGCTCTCATTAATGGGATCACTCACCTGTGGGTAGGTGACTCTGCTTCTGGACTCATAACCTGCAGAAAGAGATGGAAACTCCACACATTATTGTCTTGTGACCTGCCCAAGATGACCCCTGCAACCTGTGAAGGAAGAAGCGGGTTAGGATGACGGATGACATCACTGTGATGATATCTTCATTACAAGCCACTGAATGTGAATAAAAGCAGCAAGAACATGCGTGGGTGAGCAGTGTAAATTGTTTCAAGCAGCATTTTTTTAATCTGGCTCCTCGGCCTCTCCTGAACTTCATGTTCTGCTTGTCTCCTTGCTCAAAACTCACCTTGTTCAATTAAATGTGTAATTATAAATCATCAGCGGAGCTTGATGACCCACTCGTGTGAATCTTTTCTGGTGGAGGAGGAAACTGTACAGAACATGTGTGTCTGGGCGAGGGTGGACTAAAGTGGGGAGTACATTTCTAGTAGTAGCATCCAAACAGCTGTGAGTTAAGAGAATAATGGGACCAAATTACAACCCCTGAGACAAATTCAGCCGTGGTTTATTGAGACCTGTAGAAAAGGAAAAAGAAACAAACAGGAATCCATTCACTGCAATTTAATAATGAACTCCCGTCACTGAGTGATGAAACAGCTTTATTTGGTGTACATGCTTGATTTTTTAGCAATTTTGAGTCAAAAATGAATTATTTTGGCATCAGTAAAATAAAAGCATTGGTAATTTAGTGACTTTAATCTGCTGTCGTCAAAGTGCAATGCTTTTTTATTAAGAATGACAAAACTCTCCACTGTTATTTAAAGCTTTTTTTATGTGTAAAGAGTAAATATGTGGCCTTGTTGACCATCCCTGGTGCATTTTGATGTATTCATATAAATAAACTTTAAATATCAAGCAGTGCTTTGATTAAATCATGTAAGGAAAAATAATGTCACGGCACGGGAACGTTGGTCACGAGGGAAAAATCTCCTTCAGAAAAGACCAATATAAAAATTTTAACAGCTCTGAAATCGTTTAAAGACTCTAGAGAACTCTAGAGGGAAATTATTTTCAAACTATTGAATGAAAGTGTTAGAAGTAAACATGAATTTATTTCAAACGTTCTAATTAATATTCATTGTTCCTTGTTTTGCCCCAGAATGTCATTTTAAAACTGTTAAAGCAACCTGTACATAATTCCATTTTTTTAAGATAGATTTTTTATATGTTTCCAGCATTAGATATTTTGCAAAGAAGACAAATGAATATGTAGCATTTGCAACATTTTTACACTGTCAGTTTTAAATGGATGGATCATAAAATAGCTAATTAAATCAAATTGGATTAATTTTGATTTATTTAAATTAACAACACAAAGTTCAATAAAAACACAATATCATATAATATTTTTTGTAGTTTTTATAATTCAAGCTTCATGCTTCATCATATGAAATTATAAATAAACCTGTTTTAAAAAACAAAAGTGTCCTTGTTGTAAAATCGTACTGTAGAACTAATATAGATTTATAGGACTCCTGGAAATTGTTTCTGATGTTGGGCCAATTATTAATCAACAGTATGAATGAGTAGGTCTCATTAGAAAATTAGGTTTAAAAACATCACCTCTTGTAAATTCTTATTTTTTTAATAAAAGCCAATAGACGCTAAAATGTATTTTTCTAAATCAAGCCACAATGAAAACACTGTACCTTCTGTGCCAACTGTTATATTTAGGTGTCATTTATTCCTCCAGACCTTTTATGAATGAATAAATATAAACATATTAGCAGCCGACTGTAAAAAAAAAAATAATAAAAAAAGAAAAAAATTGAAATTAATTTAAAAAATAGAAATTAATTAAAAGAAATAGATATCTTAACCCTTAGATGCATAAGTGGGGTCAAAAATGACCCCGAGGGTTGTTATTCTTCAAAAACTCTGAAATTAAAAGTTTTTACTCTTCCATATTCCAGGTATTCCTCATAAAACATGTTTGTGACTTCAAGCCATTTGAATTTTTTAAAATGTTTTNAGCCATGGCAGAAAAATCGATGCCCACGTACACGGGGGAGATCAGCACCCGGGAGAGACAGTCGGCCACCACGTTGGACTTTCCAGCCACATGCTGAATGTCTGTAGTAAATTCAGACACCGCTGCGAGGTGGCGTTGCTGGCGGGCAGACCAGGGGTCAGAAATTTTCGACATAGCAAACACCAAGGGTTTGTGGTCAACGTATGCAGTGAACTGGCGGCCTTCCAGGAAAAACCTGAAATGGCGTGTAGCTAGGTAAAGCGCCAGCAACTCCCTGTCAAAAACACTGTATTTAAGCTCATTGTCCCGCAGCGTACGGCTGTAAAATGCAAGCGGCTGCCAAACTCCTGACACCTGCTGTTCTAACACAGCCCCCACCGCAACATCAGAAGCGTCTGTTGTCAAAGCTATTTGTGCCGCCGGGGATGGGTGGGCCAGAAGGGCAGCAGTGGCCAGTGCAGCTTTAGCATCACCAAATGCCTGTAGGCGTTCTGGTGTCCAGTCAACACTGTCGTTGGGCTTTTTCTTTTTCAGCGCTCCATAGAGCGGGCGCAGCAGTTGTGCTGCCCTGGGGAGGAAACGGTTATAGAAGTTAACCATTCCCAAAAACTCTTGTAGCGCTTTAACAGACTGGGGCTGTGGAAAATCTGACACCGCCTGCACTTTGTTTGGTAACGGGACAGCACCACTGGCAGAAATGCGGTGGCCCAAAAAATCAATGACTGGCAGCCCAAACTGGCATTTTGCTGTATTTACAATCAGGCCATGTGCTGCTAGGCGCTGAAAAACCTCACGGAGGTGGGACATGTGCTGGTCAGCTGAGCTGCTAGCCACCAGGATGTCGTCCAGATACACAAATACGAATGACAGACCCCTTAGGACTGAATCCATCAACCGCTGAAATGTTTGTGCTGCACCTTTAAGACCAAAAGGCATGCGCAAAAACTCAACAGGTACTCTGGTTTCCTCCCACAGACCAAAAACATGCATGTTAGGCTGATTGGTAACTCTAAATTGACCCTAGGTGTGAGTGAGAGAGTGAATGGTGGTTTGTCTCTATGTGTCCCTGTGATGGACTTGCAACCCGTCCAGTGTGTACACTGCCCCACGCACAGTGATTGCTGGACATGGGCACCTGCGACCCCCGTGACCCAAAAATGAAAGAAGCGGGTAAAAGATAATGGATGGATGGATAGTATATTAGAAGAGATGTTGACATGAACAAACATGGAGGGAAGAGTCACAATAAGCAGAGGAAAAGAGTGGAAAACTCTAAGCAAAGAGGAGCTCATGGCCTTCATTGGAGTGACCATTCTTGCACGGTGAGAAGAACTGGAATGTACCAATGTGTGTGCTCTTTGGGAGTTTTCTACACAACCCAAGGTACCCTGAACCTACCAACCGACATCACTGAAGCAACTGGAAGATGTGGAGTGACAAAAGTTGCAAACAAGTAACAGGAGAGAGGCACAGAAGGCCAACAGAAGAGAAAGAGGTGCCAGATGGATCGTTTGATTTATGATCTGCAATGTTTTTTTTTATGTTTTTCGTGTTGTACTTCATTGTCTGTGTTGCCTGTTGCGTGTTTGTTTGTCCAGCACTTTGGTGTGGACTTGTTCCTGTTTAAAGTGCTTTATAAATAAAATGGTATGGTATGGTAGATGTGTCCAAGAAACAAAGACTGCAAAGCCACCAATTGGTGCAGGAAATGCAGTATCCCAGTGTGCAATGGTCACAGCCAAAAGCAAAAAGTTTGTGGCAACTGCACACAGTGAATAGAGAAAAGATGTTTGTGTGGGCACATGTGATAGTACAGTGTTCTGGTTGTATGTTCATTCTCTTTTTTGTCCTTCAGACAGATGGACATTCTAGCAATAATTTTTGAAGATTTTTGATGTTATTTCGTGTGAAAAAATGTTATAAAAAGTTATGAATAACCATATTAAATGTCAAATCAGTCTTTTGTTGACCCAAATATAATAAATATAACTGCCTTTAACCAAAATTAAAGACACAATTTAAATTCATTGCAAAAACACATTGATTCTAATTGGGGTCATTTTTGACCCCACTCATGGAAGAGTGTAGGTATTGGTCGTTCATGCATCCTAGGGTTAAGCTTTAAAGTACCACCTACACCTGAACTATTTGTGTATTTTCACCAATACAAACAAATGGAAAGCTGTTTTGGTCAAATCTTGTCAGTGAAATGAGCAATCTCAAGCAATATTTTAAGATCTCATGTGATCTTAGTGCACAAAGTATATGTCGAGTATGATTATCAGCTACCACCATGTCAAGCTTTAGCCCAATGTCTGTCAATTTGACTGCATTAAGTCATTTTGAACCGCGCTGATCCCCCAAATTTAACCATTTGCACATGTACACCCAATTATTTATTTCTGAGAGTTTCAATAAAATGTGCCCAGTAGTTCATGAGATATTTTACTAACATGATAGACAAATGAACCCAACATGCACACAGAGATGCGAGCATAAACATTATTGCCATTTTGCCTCCCACAGTGCGTGATAATAATCCCCGTGTATCCTTGAGGCTGTGGAGCAGAACAGCAGCACAGAGGGAGAGAATGTGAGTGCTTTCATGGGAAGATAAGATCTGTCGTGCCGTAATTAGAAGCTATATTTGGCAGTGAGCTGAATCATCAATAACTCTGGTCACATAAATCCCAGGATGCAGCAGTGCCCACTGCATCCCTCCGGGTCCACGATTGTCCTAAAACCTCTACAAGGTAGAAAGTTGTCTGCTGTTGGGTGAGAACATCAAGAGACAAAAGCAAGACCTGTTGGAGCAAAAAGCCTCAAGCAAAACACATTCTCTATTACGTTGTTAGCGTAGCAAACTGAAAAAAATAAATAATGGAAAGCCACTTCAAATTAATCGACTTGTAGAACAGTTCTCGACAGACCTCACAACGTCAGTCTCTGCTGCTCGTCACGAGCCTAATTGCACGGTAGGCCCTCAGCGAGGCAATCTCCAACTAAGACTGAAAATAATCTCGGTCGGCTATCTGTGAACGGCTTCTCCCTGAGAATAACATTGAGAAAAGAGCCAACTTCCTTTGGAGCGCAGCTGTGGCTGAGGGCGCGGTACTGCTGATAAGATGGAAGAAACGTTTTCATCCTAAAACCATGCAAGGAGTGAGGGGGAAAGAGACTTGGGCTGGGCTGGGGGATTGTGAAACTCCTGTGACAATATTTGAGATGACAACTAAGATACCGGTACAAGACATGTAGCGTGTTTTAGCTTTGTAGTTGAGAAAAAACTGCAGTAGTTTGATGAGGCTAGCATGCTAATGTGATGAAAAAGGTGAGGAATGGTGCACCACATGGACATGTAAACAGTCCCATTAGATTTGATGCCTGAATGGCATTTCTATAAATCAAAGGCTGAACTGATAGTCCTTAAAGGGATAGGTAAAATGTTGTGGCGGTCAAAATGGGGTTCTATGGAAAGGTTAACAACAATTAATATCTTGTCTGTTGTAGAGAACTAGCAGTGTGCCAATGTTCCATTGTCAATGGGGGATTTAAAGAGTACGGTAAATATTTGTAGTTTTTCCAGATGTGTTTTTTCTGAACTGGAACTGGACAGAAAACGCAAGTAAACCTGAATGTTTTTGGTGCACGATGTCCAAATGAATAGAAGTTACTCTGTGTACGAGAATAGAGGTAGTTTTTTGTTCTGTTCTGTTTTGTTTGGGTTGTGTGAGGCGCTGCAGAGTGAAGAATCTTGACAGGCGTAAAAAAATAAAAATAATAATAAAAAATTTTTTTTTACCATGAGCAGCCATAATGGTGAAGCCAATGGGTGGCAACAATGTATCTTTGTCCACCCCAACCATTTGAGGACACTACTGTATACTTTTAAGCAATATAAAAACTAGAACATATAGTTTCCTCAAATGATAGAGGTGGTCAGTTTATGTATCTACCGTAAATGATGGTGGCCATCTTGAATTTTGATGAGGCAACTGGGGATGCACAATATTATCGGCATGGTATCGGTATCTGCCAATATTAGCGATAAAGTTAAACATTGGACATTCCATCAGAATAACTCACCAAAAGGAAAGGCTTCTGTTTTAAGTTAATTTTTAATTTAAGAAACTGTCAAATAAATGTATTAATGCACCACTACAGTACTTATGCACGTTTCACTTGTCGCTTGTGAACAGGTTGGATTTGTGAAAATTTACAAATTTGCACTGTTCGAGTGTTGTCGTGTTAGAGAGAGTAAACTTCATGAATAAATTTGATATTAAACATAATCCAAGTTGAAGTGTTTCATCATTTTCTTCCCGCTTTTGGGCATCTGCACTTGGTAGCAGGCCAAACTGACGAAGAATAATGTAGTATTTTAATTACACAGCAGAGAAAACTATGCAATCTCTATAAATAAAATACAGTGTATCAGTATTGGTATTGGTTATCGGCCAAATAAGTTTTAATTTTAACATATTGGCATATCGGCCAAAAAGCCAATATCGTGCATCCATAGAGGCAACCCAATTTTTAATAGGGACCTTTCGTACACTAGTTTTCACAGTCATCCAGCTCACAAGGTTTGCATTTACATATAAGGTGTCTGCCATGTTGGATTTTGACATGGTAACCCAATTTTAGAAAGGAACCTTTCTTATACCTAGATGTAGCCATACACCTAAATGGAAGTTGGTACTGAATTTATTTTTCCAAGTTATCACGCTCACCTCACAACAAGCACAGATGGACAGAAGGACAGGCAGTATTTCCAATTACAGGTATCCCTTTATGCTCTGTAACAGGGGACAAAAACAACTGGAAACTTTTTGATAAAGCCCTGTCCACCTCTACGAATGCAAAACCAACCTGCATCAACTCTTGCTTTTCACAACGCAAACTTATTTTATCCTTGACCAACTAACACAGCACGAGTGTCAGCACAGTAGAAAAGCAGGGAAAGAATCTTAACAAGCGCTAATCTCCGTTGCCACTTTATGATTTATTTAGGACAGTTGCCCGTATCGTGGTTCACACCATGAAGCTCACAAGTTCAAATGGTTGAATTAAAGTTTACTCAAAACAACAACTAAAAACCATGCAGGGTTATTCAACTGGTGGTCCAGAGGACACATCCATCCTGCGGCTGAGCTCAGTCTGGCCCACTGATTAGTTCATTTTAAATAATAAAACATCTGACATGAAAAATATTTCTGACGGCGAGTTGATACTGTAACAAAGCTATTTACAACTGGTAAGATTAAGTGTTTGTAACCTTCCACAAAACCCCACTTCTAGTGGTCTGCAGAGTCTGCAAATTACTCTAGCACTTAATTCATCGCACATCCAAAATTTTTTAATGGAATAACTGCGCTCTAGAGTAACGTCTTTACCAAATACCTCTGGACACATGGTGCAAATCATAAAACGAACAGGTTTTTAATCGAGCTAGAACAAGAGGAACATTTCAAAAGATTGGAAATATCTAAACCAGGTCTCTCAAAATTTGTGACACCGAGGAGCATGGTCTTGACTCGTCTGCCCAACATCTACAAAAGCAAATTTTAGATCAAGTGAATCAAACGTCCTCATTGTTTAGTATTTTTTGTTGCCAGCAGGTCCTATAGACTTTTTGGAGCTACAACCAGAACATCAGTTAACCATCGCCCACTGCAATGTCCACTGGTTCTCAGAATATTATTTTGTTTTAGCCAACAAAGTTAAGTCAGGTCATCTGAAGGACTGCACATATATTGCACTTTTCTTTTGTTTGTTGAGACGTTTTGTCTTTCATCCAAAGGACTTCATCAATCCGAGGAGCTACAACAAAATCAGTCCCACAAGCAGCACATTCCCATAGTGGACCAACCAGTTGGCTGGTATAAGATTGGTTTCTGGAGCCCGCCCTCTCGCCTGTCGACTCCTCCGAGGCAGCTATAGCCAAAGTAGTTCCAAACATCAAAGGTAGTTTGGTGTAGGGCTGAACAATTAATTGCATTTGCAATAATATCGCAATATGATAAAATGAGATTTTCTAATCGCGAAGACTGCAATTTGACCCGTCACGTGACACAAATATTTATCAACACTTAAAAAAAAAACACCACAAAGACGTTTACGATGGTTGCATGGCTAGAATGACAGTTCATCAAAGTGAAACCATACCGGATCGGTCCATACCGGACCATACCGGACCATACCGGTCCGGACCATACCGGTCCGGACCATACCGGACCATACCGGTCCATACCGGACCATACCGGATCGGTCGAGGCCCGGGTTAACAACGTCCGCCACCGGTGCTGTTGACAAACAGGGTGCCGGCGGAAATTGTACTACTGTTAGTCGAAGACGCCGAGGAGGAAAACGTGTCAGGAGACAGAGGGAGAGGAGGAAAGTGAAGAATGTAGGACTGAGGGTTGCAACTCTAAATGTGGGGACAATGACAGGCAAAGGTAGAGAGCTGGCTGACATGATGCAGAGAAGAAAGGTAGATGTTTTATGTGTCCAAGAGACCAAGTGGAAGGGCAGCAAGGCTCGCAGTATTGGAGCAGGGTTCAAACTGTTTTACCATGGTGTGGATAGAAAGAGAAATGGAGTAGGGGTGGTCCTGAAGGAGGAGTTGGCAAAGAATGTAGTAGATGTGAAGAGAGTGTCAGATAGGGTGATGTGTCTAAAGGTAGAAGTAGAAGGTCTGATGCTAAACATAGTAAGTGGTTATGCTCCACAGGTTGGATGTGATGGGGAGGAGAAAGATGAATTTTGGAAAGATTTGGATGAAGTGATAGAGAGTATTCCCAGGGAGGAAAGAGTGGTGATTGGAGCAGACCTGAATGGACATGTTGGTGAAGGAAACAGAGGGGATGAGGAAGTGATGGGTAGGTTTGGTGTCAAGGAAAGAAACCAGGAAGGACAGATGGTGGTGGATTTTGCCAAGAGAATGGAAATGGCTATAGTCAATACCTATTTCCAAAAGAGGGAGGAACATAGAGTGACCTATAAGAGTGGAGGAAGGAGTACACAAGTCGACTACATTCTGTGTAGAAGAGGAAACCTGAGAGAGATTGGAGACTGTAAAGTTGTAGCAGGGGAGAGCGTGGCCAAACAGCATCGGATGGTTGTGTGTAGAATGACTGTTGTTGCGAAGAAGAGAAAAAGAGTAAAACCAGAGAAGAAGACCAAATGGTGGAAGCTAAAGAAGGAAGAATGTTGTGAGAAATTCAGAGACGAGCTGTTAAAGGCTCTGGGTGGTAAGAAAGAGTTTCCAAGTGACTGGGCTACTACAGCAACAGTAATTAGAGAGACCGGTAGGAAGGTACTTGGTGTGTCATCTGGACAGAGAATGGATGATAAAGAAACCTGGTGGTGGAATAGTGAAGTGCAGGACGCCATTCAAAGAAAGAGATTAGCCAAGAAGAAATATGACAGTGAGAGGACTGAAGAGAGGAGACAGGAATATAAGGAGATGGGACATAGAGCAAAGAGGGAAGTAGCTAAAGCAAAGCAGAGGGCGTACAATGAGTTATATGGGAGACTGGACACTAAAGAGGGCGAGAAGGACTTGTACCGATTGGCAAGACAGAGGGATCAGGCTGGAAAGGATGTGCAGCAGGTTAGGCTTATTAAAGATGGGAATGGGAATGTTCTAACAAGTGAGGAGAGTGTGATGGGAAGATGGAAGGATTACTTTGAGGAGCTAATGAATGAAGAGAATGAAAGAGAAAGAAGAGTGGAGGTAATAGAAACTGTGGACCAGGAAGTGGGAAAGATTAGTGAGGGTGAAGTCCGGAAAGCTCTGAAAAGAATGAAGAAGGGGAAGGCAGTAGGACCTGATGACATACCAGTGGAGGTTTGGAAATGTCTTGGAGAGATGGCAGTGAGGTTTTTGACTCAAATATTTAATGGAATATTTGAGGGTGAGAAAATGCCTGAAGAATGGAGAAGAAGTGTGCTGGTTCCCATTTTTAAGAACAAGGGTGATGTACAGAGTTGTAGCAACTACAGGGGAATTAAGTTGATGAGCCACACAATGAAGATCTGGGAGAGAGTTGTGGAAGCAAGACTTAGACAAGATGTGACTATCTGTGAGCAGCAGTATGGTTTCATGCCAAGAAAGAGCACCACAGATGCCATCTTTGCTTTGAGGATGTTGATAGAGAAGTACAGAGAGGGTCAGAAAGAACTCCATTGTGTGTTTGTGGATTTAGAAAAAGCATATGACAGGGTACCAAGAGAAGAGGTGTGGTATTGCATGAGGAAATCTGGAGTGGCAGAAAAGTATGTTAGACTGGTACAGGACATGTATGAGGACAGCAGGACAGTGGTGAGATGTGCTGTGGGAGTGACAGATAGCTTCAAGGTGGCGGTGGGATTGCATCAAGGATCGGCTCTGAGCCCCTTCTTGTTTGCTCTGGTGATGGACCGACTAACAGATGAGGTCAGGCAGGAATCCCCATGGACTATGATGTTTGCAGATGACATTGTGATCTGTGGTGAGAACAGGGAACAGGTGGAAGAGAACTTGGAGAGGTGGAGGTATGCTCTTGAAAGAAGAGGAATGAAAGTCAGTCGTAGTAAGACAGAGTACATGTGTGTGAATGAGAGGGAGGCCAGTGGAACAGTGAGGCTACAAGGAGCAGAGGTCACAAAGGTGCAGGACTTCAAGTACTTGGGGTCCACTGTCCAGGAAAATGGGGAATGTGGTAAAGAGGTGAAAAAGAGAGTCCAGGCAGGATGGAGTGGATGGAGAAAAGTTTCAGGAGTGATTTGTGACAAAAAGGTGTCAGCAAAGGTCAAAGGAAAAGTTTACAAGACAGTGGTGAGACCAGCTATGTTGTATGGTCTGGAGACAGTGGCATTGACAAAAAGACAGGAGAAAGAACTGGAAGTGGCAGAAATGAAGATGCTGAGGTTCTCCTTAGGAGTGACAAGGATGGATAAGATCAGGAATGAGATCATCAGAGGTACAGCACATGTTAAACAACTGGGAGATAAAGTTAGGGAGGCCAGACTGAGATGGTTTGGACATGTCCAGAGGAGGGACAGTGGTTATATTGGTAGAAGGATGTTAGAAATGCAGCTGCCAGGAAAAAGACAAAGAGGGAGACCAAAGAGGAGATATATGGATGCAGTTAGGGAGGACGTGGAGGTGGTTGGAGTGAGGACAGAGGATGCAGAGGACAGAGTGAGGTGGAGGAGGATGACTCGCTGTGGCGACCCCTGAAAAGGGAAAAGCCGAAAGAAGAAGAAGAAAGAAGAAGCATGGCTAGAATGACAACAACCAGTGCTTCAACTTCCAGTAAGCAAAGTATCAGCCGACACTGACCGAACTGTTTGAACTTCAAACAGTAATTTTTTTAATATCTAATTTTTTATATTTATTTATTAACTGTCATGTGAAGTTCAGACAGTAGTTAGGAAGTTCACTTAACATGTTTACTATTATGTTTATGAAACAAGAAAAAATAGAAATGGTGAAAAGAAAAGGCATAGATTTGTTTGCTTTATTGTAATCTCTGCTTTAAATAAATCTGACATTGTTTATTATAAAACAGATTGATTTATTGCTTCTGTTTGTTGAAAAATACTTGGGAAGATATATTTTTTTTAAATCGCGTTATGAATCGCAATTGCAATTTATAGAAAAAAAAATTGCAATTAGATTATTTTCCAAAATCGTTCAGCCCTAGTTTGGTGGTTTTTGTTTGGTGCCAAGACTGTGGTTAGTCTGAACTGCTCGTCTTTAGAGCTATCCCTGTTTTATACATCACAGCCCAACATGTTTCATTAGCTTTAACTTGAAAAAGTTGACACCAAAATGTCTTCTTAGTACCCCCGAGTACCAGGTTAAACATATTTGATCAAACACTCCAATGAACCTGGGCGTAGACATGTACCACTGGGCCACGAGCCATATAAGGCGTTCGTTTAGCTTATACAGGTACTCCCCGACTTACGAACGAGTTCCGTTCCTACTCATTCATTCATTCAACCTTTATTTAGTCAGGTAAATCTCATTGAGCCTCGAGGGCTCATTTACAAAAGCGACCTGCTACAAACTAAAGAATGATGAACAGCAATGATAGAACTTCCTTAAACAACAAACAACAGAAAAACATAAAAGAGAAATACAAAAGAGAAATACAAAAGTGAAATACAAAGTGAAATGCAAAGTATCAAAACTAGCAAAACACCACAAGGTAGATGTACAAAATCAAAGACAGGAACAAATCTGCATTGGTTTTTGCCAGGATTCCAAAAGATTCTTAAAACCATTTAGGAGGTCAGGGCCGAGAGCTTCAGATCTTTTTGTAAGATATTCCATGAAGCAGGAGCAGAGTAGGAGAAGGCCCTTTTTCCAAGTTCAGTTCTCACTGAGGGCACATTGCAGGTGATCATGTCCTGAGAGCGCACGCTGTAGCTGCACTCACGCAGAGACATGTAGGAGGAGATGTATGAAGGCAGCAGACCAAGCCTACGCCAGTTTGTAACACGAAAATCGCCGTAAGTCGAAAATACGTCCAAACGGCACCTCATACATCCAAGCACCTCATACATACAGTACTGTATTTTTACCAAGCACTTAGCCTATCCTAAAACATTACCCTACATAATTATCAAAAACCACATACATATAGGAGCCATAATGAAAGGGGGGGGAGAGTAATTTCTTACTGGTAGCTGGTGAATTCTTCCTCCGTCTGTTAGCATGTTAGCTCGTGCACCTCCGAGCTCCTGCAGCTTCACGCGGTCAACAGCGTTTACAGCAACGTCTGTTAGCATGTTAGCTCGTTGCTAGCATGTTAGCTCATTGCACAGCTGCCTCGTAAACCTCTGCTCAAAACAGTAAGGTCTCCTGTATTTCCACGTGCGGTCCAGAGCATATTAGCCCCTCCTGACAAGTCCTCTTCTCCGGTCTGCGCCTGAGGTCTCCTGTAAATTTCCAGCACGTCAAGCTCCCCCCTCCCTCCTGCTCCCTCCTGCTCCCTCCTATAAGTTTCCACTGAGCGTGCGTCAAGCTCCCCCTCCCTCCCTCCTGCTCCCTCCTGTAAGTTTAGTTTCTCCTGTAAGTTTTGTTTCGGTACCATATTATTCAATGGGAGCGCGTTCGTAAAGGCGTTCGTAAAGTCGAATTGCCGTAAGTCGAGACCGCCGTAAGTCGAGGACTACCTGTATCTTAGTTTATATCTTAGATCTAGGCCTGTCACGACTCACGATAACACATTTTGCTGGACGATTAATTGTCTCAGGAGGGGAACACAAATAAATATGAATAAACAGACAGGGACAGAGCCTGTCAATCAGAGGGAGACCTTTTGACGTGACAGTGGCTGTGTCTCAATTCAGGGGCTGCA
>JBBPBX010063334.1:0-20562 GCA_038048925.1 Garcialebias charrua | reverse complement strand
AGCTGCCTCGACAATAGAGGCGCGGAACATGGTCCACTCGGACTCAATGTCCCCCGACTCCCTCGGAACGTGTTCAAAGCTCTCCCGGAGGTGGGAGTTAAAGCTCCGTCTTACGGGAGACTCTGCCAAACATTTCCCAGCAGACCCTCACAATATGTTTGGGTCTGCCAGGTAGTGCTGGACGATAATTCAATAACGATAAATATCGCGATATACTTTTATTCAATAACAATGATATGAAGTTTAAGCATATTTTCGATATTTCGATAGGATTTTACAACTTTTCACTGACGTTTTTCTCTTTCTGTTCGGGTTGAAGCGGCTGCTTCAACAACGCGCCCGGACAGAAAAAGCTGTGACACAAAACGTGCGTGGTGACGTCGTTGTTACGCAGCGCTCACTCCAGCAGCAGGCGTTAGCGGTAGCAGGCTAAAAGCTAAGCTAGTCTCCAAAGCGCGTTAAGTTTTCGCTTCAAAACGAGTCAAACGAGTGCTCATGACCGTCAGAATGTGACTGAACAAAGTTTCACAAGCGAAGAGAAAGCAGACGACATCACTGATGAGAGGAAAGACTAATTCGTCGGTGTGGACGTAGTTCGGTTTTGTTAAACTGCAGGCTTCTTCTGCAGCGAGTCCTACTCGGTTTGTTTATTTTTCAAAACGTGACGGAGAGTCGTTCTAACTAGCTGTGGAAACATCTACTTGTTTAATCTGAAGAGTTTCCACTCGATAGAATATGATGAGAGTCAGAAGATGAAGAATAAAGTTTGAGCCAACGTTTCCCTGAAACTACGACGTAAACAAACAGCCCCAGCGCGACATGTTTTTTTTATTGAAAATAAAACAGATTCATCAGAATAAAAAGAAAGAAAAACACTGAATGAAAAGGTGCAGAAAGACGAAAATAGTGTTATATCTGCCCCTTGTTTAAAAAATACAAAATAACTACAAACAACCTTCACTTCACCTGCACCACACCTTCCCAACAACTTTGATTTAATCATCTTTTAAAACATATAAATAGTTTTATAAATGTTTATGATGATATCAAGTCAACACAATCCTGTTTCCTGATTTACAACTCAGCTCCTTCACACTAGTTCTAAATGAAGATTTTACAAACATTTACATTCCCTTCAGGGTTTAATAACTTTTTAAACAAAATGTAATTGAATATTTGGGGGTAATATTTTTTTTAGTTTTATACATGACTTGTAAAATACTATGTTCAACCAAATCATAACATTTTAATAATTTCAATTGATGAAATAATATATTTGTTGGGTGACCATAGCACTTCCTAATAATAATTCTTACAGCTCTTTTTAGTAAAATAAAAATAGGATTTGTAAAAGTTTTGCATGCTTTTCCCCAAACTTCAATACAACAGATTAAATATGGAACAATCATTACATTATACAATATATTCAAAACTTTGTCATTCAAAAACTATTTTACTTTATACAATAATGTAATTGATTTTGTTATTTTTATTCTTAAGTAATTTCCATGAGATTTCCATGTCAGCTTCTCATCAATAACGACACCCAAAAGTTTTATTTAATTAACTATGAATTTCAATGCTGTAAATTTTAAAGTTCTTGTTTAAAGTTAAAACTATTAATATTGACACAGTTGAGAATTTTATGCCAAGAAAGTTCATGCTCAATAATCCAGGTACCAAATCCAATAATTCTCAGTTGGGTCATCTGGAAACTGGATGGAGGGTGAAACGTTTCTATAAAAAAACTGTCCATGACCCGACAGAATTATTGGGTTGAGAATTTTATGTTTATTTGATGGTGATTTCCATCTTTTTGGAGGCTAAATACAAATACAAGGTGAACATCAATTTATTTGTATAGTTTATAGTTTTTTTTAGGCTTTTATATTGTTTATATCGATATCGAATTATATCGATATCGACCGAAATTAAGAACTATATCGTGATAAAAATTTTGGCCATATCGTCCAGCCCTACTGCCAGGTCTGACCGGCATCTTCCCCCACCATCGGAGCCGACTTACCACCAGGTAGTGGTCAGTGGACAGCTCCACCCCCCTCTTCACCCGAGTGTCCAAGGCATGCGGCCGCAGATCAGATGAGACGACAACAAAGTCGATCATCGAACTGCGACCTAGGGTGTCCTGGTGCCAAGAGCACATATGGACACCCTTATGCTTGAACATGGTGTTCGTTATGGATAATCCATGACGAGCACAGAAGTCCAATAACAGAACACCACTCTGGTTCAGATCAGGGGGGCTGTTCCTCCCAACCACACCCCTCCAGGTCTCACTGTCATTGCCCACGTGAGCGTTGAAGTCCCCCAGTAGAACAAGGGAGTCCCCAGGAGGTGCACTCTCCAATACCCCCTCCAAGGACTCCAAAAAGGGTGGGTAATCTGAGCTGCCGTTTGGCGCATAGGCACAAACAACAGTCAGAGCCCGTCCCCCCACATGTAGGCGGAGGGAGGCTACCCTCTCGTTCACCGGGGTGAACCCCAACGTGCAGGCACCAAGATGGGGGGCAACAAGTATGCCCACTCCTGCTCGGCGCCTCTCACCAGGGGCAACTCCAGAGTGGAAGAGTGTCCAACCCCTCTCAAGGAAACTGGTTCCAGAGCCAGAGCCATGCGTTGAGGTGAGTCCGACTATTTCTAGCCGGAACCTCTCAACCTCACATACTAGCTCAGGCTCCTTCCCCACCAGAGAGGTGACATTCCACGTCCCAATGGCCAGCTTCTGTAGCTGAGGATCAGACCGCAAGGGTCCCTGCCCTCGGCCACCACCCATCCCACATTGAGACACAACCAGAGACGGATAAATCTGGGCAGCCGTGGCCTAGTGGTAAGGGCAGTCGTCTCCCGATCGGAAAGTTGGCGGTTCGACTCCCGGGACCCGCACCATGTGTCGTTGTGTCCTTGGGCAAGACACTTAACCCTGAGTTGCTCCCGGTAGGACTGGAAAGCACCTTGCATGGTAGTCTGCCGCCACCGGTTTATGAATGTGTGTAGCATTCAATATATGTGTAGCACTTTGAGATTTTCAGTAATGAAAAGTGCGTTATAAATTGAATTAATTATTATTATTATTATTATTATAAATCTCTCTGTACCCATAAATTGAATTTCTTTTGAATTACAGTAACAAGGGGATTAAAGTTTTCATTTAATCTTTGGTCCTCTTCTTTTATAATGTAAATGCTAATATATTTAACTTTGTGTTTTACTGGAATTCCTGAGATCTCTGAGTCATGACAATTTTTAATAGGAAGTAACTCACATTTAGATAAATTAAGATTGAGACCTGAAGCTGCAGAAAATTCACCAAGCAGCTCAACAGCACACTTTACTTGAGAGCAATCTTTTTAGAAAAAGAGTTGTGTCATCTTCCAGTTGGCTCAGACATATTTCTCTACCAGCAATATGAATAGCTTTTAAGCAGCTGTTTTTTATGAAATGTGCTAAAATCTCCATAGGAAGAAGGAATAAAAACAGAGATATTGGACAACCTTGTCCAATTCCACGCTCAACATTAAATCTACCGGAGGTTCCATGGTTCCATGGGCTAGTTTAATTGAGCTATTGCCAAAGGCATAGAGGGTACGTATTGATTTCTTAAAGTGCTCGCCAATACCAAACAGATCCAAAGTAAAAAAAAAATAAAAAAAAACATGTTCTAGTGAGTCAAAGGCTTTATGGAAGTCAAGAAAGAGAATAAAACTATTTTCGGATATTAAATCTGTGTAGTCTAATAAATCCAAGACAACCCTTATATTCTCAATTATGTATCTTCCAGCTATAAAACCGTTTTGAGTTTCCCCAATAACATCATGAAGTACTTTTTTCAATTTATTTGCTAAACATAATGCTAAAATTTTATAATCATTATTTAGCAAAGTGATGGGACGCCAGTTGTCTAAAACTAATAAAAAAAAATGTGGTTTTGGGATGAGTGTAATTAAGCCTTGATGTAGAGTGGGTGGTAGACGTAAAGTGGATGGTAGTTGTTCTTTATGTATACGTTCTCTAAAAACATTCAACAAAAAGGGAGCAAGTTCATCTGTGAATAGTTTGTAAAATTCAGAAGTTAACCCATCAGAACCTGGAGATTTATTTAATTTACGTTTTTTAATAGTATCTGAGATTTCTGCAAGTGTTATGGGTGAGACACAAATTGATTTTTTAAAATCTCCAATTGTCTTAATATTACCTAGATTGTTAAAGAAATAATTCATTTGAATGGGTAAAATGGTTGAGGTATATAGTTTTTTATAGAAGTTCTCACAGAATTTAGATAGTTATTTTGGATTTTCTATGATATTAACATTTGAAGAGAGTTTAATTATACTATTTTTGTTTTGACTTTGTTTTTCTAACTTAAAAAATAGCAAGAATTTTGCTCACCCTCCTCTAACCATTTGCTCTTGAACGTACAAATGCACCTTTGGCTATATAATTGATCAAGTTTTAGTTGTGAAGATAGGAGATCTGCTTGCTGTTGTTCAAATAATTTTTCTGGCAATATGGATGATAGTGAGATTAAATTGGCTATTAGATTATTTTCATCTAATTTCCTTTTTTGTTTAGAACTTGTTCCTACAAGTCTTCTTAGCTTATATTTTAAAAGCTGCCATTGTTTTTGATATTCCCCTGTAGCTTCTGCAGTTTTAAAATGTTCTGAGATTTTCCTTCTTATTATTTCATTTAGAGATTCATTTTGTAATAAAGAACTGTTTAGTTTCCAGTATGCTAGGTATCTTTGAGTTGGCTTATCAGGTGATAAGTTTAAAGTTAGTACAATTGCTTTATGCTCCGTTAATGGGGTAGGCATAATTTCTGTTTTGCAAATTAATTGAGTAAGGGAGTAAGATGAACCAAAAGTCTATTCTGGATCGTAGAGAACCAACCTTATTTGTCCATGTAAATTATTTACCATTTGGATTAGTAACTCTCCAGATTTCAGAAAGACCATGTTCATTTATAAAATCAGTCAAAAAACAGTTGGGTTTATTTCTGCCAGGCTATCTATCAATGTTGTCATTAAGTGTGCAATTAAAATCTCCTCCCAGTATTATTTTAAACATCAGTAAACCTTTCCATAATATCTAAAAAAGCTAAGTCTGGTCCTCTGGACATTCAAAAAACAAAACAAAACAAAGCAAAAAAAACTGTAGAAACGTTTTGTCTTTCGTCCGAAATACTTCCTCAGTCTGAGTTCCTCAGCCAACTGGTTTATCCACTGTGAGAGGGTGCTATTTCTAAGACTAAGCTGAATACAGCTTCTCAAACTGAGGAAGTCTTTCGGACGAAAGACAAAACGTTTCTATAGGTTTTTTTGCTTTGTTCGGTTTTGTTTTTTGAATGTCCAGAGGACCAGACTTAGCTTTTTTAGATTTTTCTACCTGGATTATTGAGCAATGCATCAGGGTACTTTCCATAATACTTTCAAAAGTAGTACTCAGTGTTTGGAATAACTCTTTGTTTTCTCTTGTGTTAGTGTACCCAAAAACATTACCTAATAGAGAAAACTGGTTGCAATAACATAAAACTGTCAACATTATAATGTCCATTTGGGTCAGATTGAGTGAAAATAATCTCACTAAATTTGTGCTTCAGGGTTAACGTTCCAACTGAGTGACGGTTTCCATGAGACATCCACAGGTCCTCGCCCCATTGTGATTTCCAGAAGTTGTAATCTTCTTCTGTGATTTTTGAACCAAGCAAAAGTCTGAGCCTTGCGTTTAGTAATGTCTCTTAAGCCTCGAGCATTACGGTAACTGAAATAGATTTTAAAGTAGAAATGTTCAACAAACAAACAAACCCACAAACAAACAAACACACAAAAAAGTCAGAGCAGTGATTTACTCTAAAGCCCCCGGCATAGCTCTGCGTAAGGCAGTACGCCGCTGTACGCCGTCCGTACGCAGAGGCACAAGCGTAGCCCCATAGGGCACGAACGCGCAAAGCTCAAATTTTACGACTGTGTACGCGATGCGCGTTGTTTCACAATAAATTGCCCGGCGCGGGACTGTTTTGTATGGGACACAAATGAATTAAATTCCCCTTCTTCATCGCTGATCTGGACTTTTCTTTTGTTTTTTTGCCAAAAGTCAAGTAATCGCTTCCTCCTCCGTTCACTCCATGACTGAAATTAATGAATTTGTCACGAGCGAATTAAAACTCAGGTCCTACGTGGCTGCAGGAGGTTGTAAATATTTCCTGGTGGGCTGTGGACTGCAGGTCCAGTGCTCCCTGTTTTAATTTTAATTTTTTAGAACTTTTTATTAACATATAAAGTTTAGAAACACCGCAGCGGCTGCAACCAGCCAGCTCATGCCTTTTTTTTGTCTCCTACCCGAGCTGTCAATCAATTCAGTAGGCGTGTCAGCAAATGACCAATCAGCGACCTCAGTTTGTCCCGTAGGTAAACGCTCTGTGCGCATCTGCTCAAATTACAACAAGAATTTGGAACGAAAACGCGAGCATTTAACGCGAGAACGAACGCAGAGCTGTGCCTGTGAACGCGTGCGCACAGAATACGCGCGTAGAGCGGCGTACAGGCTGTACGCAGAGCTCTGCCGGAGCCTTTAGATTGGATTAATCCTAGCGTATTCTCCCTTTCAAAACAACAGTTAGAGATTCTCTTTGTTCTCCACAAAGGCTCTCCCCCCGACGAAGTAGGCCAGCTTCTTATCTTCTCTTGCCTTTGAATGATAGGCCACAGACGTTTTCTTTGCTCTCGATCCTCCGGTGTCAGGTCCTCCATGAAGCGCAGGTTCCTCTGTGTCATGTCCTCAGCCTTCAAAGACATCTTCCATATTGCATCCCGGTAATGCCTCGTGGAAAATTGGATGATGATATCCCGCGTGTATTGCTGAGCCATAGCTGCATTTGTTCTCCCAAGCCTGTGTACCGAGTCTATTACTTCAACAAGCTTCTCTTTGTAGCATGGAGCTATGTTTTGGCAGATTTCGATCACTTTCAATCTCAAGTTTTCTCCCTCTACCTCGTGCAAACCATGCAGGCGTAGGTTACAGCAGCGTTTGTCGCGTGACAATTGGACAACTTTATTTTCCAGCATTTGATCTGACCATATCTGTGTTATGCTAAAGCCAACATACGGGCCACTGGTGAAAGTCACAAAACCAGTCCGCAAGCAGATACGAGTGTGGCCAGAGGGGTCTTCAGAGGCACTCCAGGACTGTTTTGACACCACAGATTGGGGTATGTTCAAAGAAGCTGCTACCACAAACAACAACACATGTCTCCAGGAGTACTCAGACACTGTATGTTCATACATCACCAAGTGCATTGATGATGTAACCAACCTCAAGACCATCACTGTTCGGGCTAATCAGAAGCCATGGCTGACAGCAGAGGTTTACAGACTCCTGAAAGCCAGGAATGCTGCCTTCAAAGCGGGAGATCAGGTGGGCCTGAGGGCAGCCAGAAAGAACCTGGCCCGGGGCATCAGAAAGGCCAAGAAGCAGTATTCCAGGAAAATAGCTCACCGTTTCAAGGACAGCAAGGATACACGCAGTCTGTGGCAGGGAATACAGACCATCACAAACTACAAACCATCCCCCCAGACCTGTGACAGCTCAACCTCTACGCTGAATGAACTGAATGAGTTCTTTGCTCGGTTTGAGGCAAGTAACAGCACACCTGCACATAAACTCCCCCCTCTCCTGATGGCCAGGTGCTGGCGCTGTCCTCAGACAGCGTAAGGCGATCATTCATCAAGATTAACGCCCGGAAGGCCTCTGGTCCTGACAACATACCTGGTCGTGTGCTGAAGGACTGTGCAGGGGAACTCGCAGCGGTCTTCACGGACATCTTTAACATCTCACTGAGCCAGGCCATCGTCCCCACCTGTTTCAAAGCCACCACCATCATCCCTGTCCCAAAGAAGGCAACGCCCGCATGCCTCAATGACTATCGCCCAGTAGCACTCACCCCCATCCTGATGAAGTGCTTTGAACGGCTAGTCATGAAAAGCATCACATCTGTCCTCCCTGCCTCCCTGGATCCCTTCCAATTTGCATACCAACCTAATCGCTCAACCGATGATGCCATCTCCTCTGCTCTCCACACAGCTCTCACACATCTGGACATGAAGGACTCTTATGTTAGAATGCTGTTCATTGACTTCAGCTCGGCATTTGAGGAATGAGATAAACCAGAGAAATATTATGCTTTCTGACTATTTTATCAAATTTAAGTGTATTCATTAAAACTGACCATATACTTAGTGTCAGGCTGACTTTTTAGTGAGGCAGTTTTTGCTTTGAAGACACTGACTATGTGGAAGGGCAAGGGCCCTGCTCTTTTTCACATATAACTTTGTTTTTATTGGCAAAAGTTGCAACAGTCTAGTCAAAGTGACAAATGTTATCCCTCACCCGTGCCTTGCACCGACTCACACAAAAACATGTTTGTATTAAGATGAGAGAGTGAAGTCATTATAGACACGCACGCACACGCACCATGCATACACATTCACACACCTCAAAGGTATAAAATAAGGAGGCGCTCGGATGGATTTCCGAGGTCTACCGAGGGTCTGATCAACGCCCGGTTTTGCATTGAAGAAAATATCTCCCACTGAACGAAGCGGCCTTCCTCGTTTGTATCAACGGTGAGGGATTCTGATCTTTTTATTTCAATGCCTTTTTTCTGAGTGTGTGTGAAAGCTTGAGGCTTTTTCTGTTGTTCGTGGCGGGGTTTAAAATTGATGCTTAACCCTAGCAAATAACAGTATGTGTTGTTTTGAGCATTTTTATGCTTTGCAGAGTTTCATTGTATCTGTGGCAACTTTTTATTAAAGCATACTGAAGTACACAGTTCTGAGAGTGTGTTTTCATTGTACCGACCTTTTTCCCGAGTCCTGCACATTTAAAATAAAATATCATAAGACAGCATTCAACACCATCATCCCCCAACAGCTCATCCTTAAACTGGACAGTCTGGGGCTGAACACCTCAATGTGTAACTGGCTGCTAGACTTCCTGACCGGGAGACCACAGACAGTACGGGTCGGGAGTAACACATCTAGCACCATCACATTGAACACAGGGGCCCCACAAGGATGTGTGCTGAGCCCCCTTCTATTCACCCTGCTAACACACGACTGCACACCATCATACAGCTCCAACCACTTCATCAAGTTTGCGGACGACACAACAGTGGTAGGTCTCATCAGCAACAACGATGAGACGGACTACAGGAACGAGGTGAGCCACCTGGCCTTGTGGTGCGGACACAACAATCTCACTCTCAACGTGGAGAAGACAAAGGAGATTGTTGTGGACTTCAGGAAGAGGGATGCACAACATGCCCCTCTGACCATCAACAGCACTGCAGTGGAGAGAGTAGACAGCACCAAGTTCCTGGGAGTGCACGTCTCAGAGGACCTGTCCTGGAGCAGGAACACTGCATCACTGGTCAAGAAGGCTCACCAGCGTCTCTACCTTCTCCGCACGCTGAAAAGGGCTGGAGCTTATAATAATAATAATAATTAATTCAATTTATAACGCACTTTTCATTACTGAAAATCTCAAAGTGCTACACATATATTGAATGCTACACACATTCATAAACCGGTGGCGGCAGACTACCATGCAAGGTGCTTTCCAGTCCTACCGGGAGCAACTCGGGGTTAAGTGTCTTGCCCAAGGACACAACGACACATGGTGCGGGTCCCGGGAGTCGAACCGCCAACTTTCCGATCGGGAGACGACTGCCATTACCACTACGCCACGGCCGCCCTAGCTTCAACCCCCATCATGTGCACCTTCTACAGAGGTGCCATAGAAAGTGTCCTGACAAGCTGCATCACTGTGTGGTTTGGTGCATGTACTGCATCCTGCCGCAAGAGCCTCCAGCGCATCGTGAGAGCAGCTGAGAAGATCGTCGGCACCTCCTTCCCCTCACTGCAGGACTTACACAGCAACCGCCTCACTCGGAAAGCCCTCTGCATGGCAGGTGATCCCACACACCCACTACACAGCTGCTTCAGACTGCTGCCATCAGGGAGGAGACTGAGAAGTCTCCAGGCTCGAACCAGCAGACTGAGAGACAGCTCTGTTCATCAGGCAGTCAGAATGCTAAACACTCTGCCTGCTCTGCCTCCCCTCCCATTTGAACTGCCTTAACACAAAAAACTTTCTCACACATTACCACACAACACAAATATTTTAACACTGGACTCTGTGTCATCAAACAGGTTATTCACTAAACTCTCGATCATGTGCTCATTCAGTTTGCACTACTTCTCATATTTGCACTACAGTTAGTCCCCGACTTACGAGCGCTCTGACCTACGAGCATCCGGACTTAAGAGCTGGCGAACGAGAAGTAAATTTGTAAAAAAATACAGCACTTTTTTGTGTTTTTAGATGAAAGTGTGTTGGCTAACCGTTTGGAAACACGTTTCCGACCCTGTTTATGAACTAATATGAATGTTTTTGATGAAAAACGAGTGTTTGTTGGAACGCTAACATAAATGTTCCAACTTACGAGCGAAAATCCGGACTTACGAGAACACGTGCTTCGTGTTCCAACTTACGAATTTTCGTGTTACGAGCAACTCGTTGTAACGGAACTCGTTCGTAAGTCGGGGACTGCCTGTAATGTTTGTATTACATTACTGCCTATAGTCATACTACTGTTTACATTCATTGTTTACATTTATTAATACTGTTTACTCATTTATATTACTCATCATAAGGGGTGGCTGGACTCTCCCTTAGAGATAGGGTGAGAAGCTCAGTCATCCGGGAGGGACTCGGAGTAGAGCCGCTGCTTCTCCACATCGAGAGGAGCCAGTTGAGGTGGCTCGGGCATCTGGTTAGGATGCCTCCTGGACGCCTCCCTGGTGAGGTGTTCCGGGCATGTCCCACCGGGAGGAGACCCAGAGGAAGACCCAGGACACGCTGGAGGGACTATGTTTCTCGGCTGGCCTGGGAACGCCTTGGGATTCCCCCAGAGGAGCTGCTCCAAGTGGCTGGGGAGAGGGAAGTCTGGGCCTCCCTACTTAGGCTGCTACCCCCGCGACCCGACCCCGGATAAGCGGAAGAAAATGGATGGATGGATGGATGGATGTTTACATTTATTACTACTGTTTACATTTATTACTACTGTTTACATTTACACTACTTTTATATCTACACTACTGCTGATACATATACAGTATTCTCTGACTAGCCTTATTTAAGGATGCCCAATGTGCCTTACTGCATATGCCACTTTGCCTCTATACCAACATCAACTACCTCATACATATACTGTGTACATTAACTCATATGCTGCTTTGCCACTCTTTGCAAATGTCAATGCTAGAACCTTCAGTTTATTTTATAGATATACTTTTTATACTACTATGCAAAAACTCAGGACAGTATTACACTTTTATTATTTCATTTTATGCTTATGTTCATTAAATGTTTAGTGTTTTAGTGTTGGTGTAAATTTTCATACTTTTATACTACTATGCAAAAACTCAGGACAGTGTTACACTTTTACTATTTTATGCTTATGTTTATTAAATGTTTCAGTGTTTTAGTGTTTAAATGGTTACTGTTGCACCGAGGGACTGAGAGAAACGCAATAGACCTTTTACCAGTTGACGTCATCACGCAAAGCTCGCCTGAAACGAGCGTTCTGATTGGACGGCAAAAAGCCCTAACCGGATGTAGGGGCTCAGCAAGGGGTCGAGGAGCTTCGTAATGATAGCGAGTTGTAATTTAGAAGCTTGTTTTCTTAAAATAGTGAACAACCGCTGGTCAAAACGCCTGAACATTGTGCCGCGGACACGAGAGGAGGAAAACCGCACGGCCATACACATTGTCTACAGGGTTGCTTTTTTTGGCTACAGATGAACCGTGCGCGCGCGGCGGGGCTGCCTGAACCTTCACCCAGGCAGGAGCCACTAAGTCCCGGCTACACCTGATCCACGTGCGCCCTGGAGGTCCAGAACCGGCTGGACCCAGCCAGGAGCCACTAAGTCCTGGCTACAGATGAACCGTGCGCGCGGCGGGGCTGCCTGAACCTTCACCCAGGCAGAGCCACTAAGTCCCGGCTCAAAAAATCATGCATTTACTGGTAGCTTAATGATTTTAGAAGATTCGGTTAACGGTTGGCTTATCAAACGTTTTGACATTCCACTCACCTGCTCTTCAGTGGGGTTGAAGGAAGAATCTCTTTGCATGTCGCAGGTCAAAACAGGCCGAAACCCCAACACACGCAGCGGAGACCGAAGAACAACGGTCTCGTCGAACTAGCTAGCTGCTGCTAGCTTAGCAGCTGTCCAGTAGCTGCGGGAGATCGTTCTCCGCCCTGTCTGTTTCCCATATCCAAGATGTAATGTAGGAACGTAATCCACGGAGCTTGGATCATTAATGTCCATGCCAGATAAAAAACGCACACACGTTGATGCATCGTGCCGGGGGGAAATCCTGCCGGTACAAGCCGGCGGTGGTACAGTTTTCCTCCTCATCTTCCTTCTTTTAGTCGCTCTACTCGACTTTCCCAGAGGGACGTTGTAAAACGAACAAGTCACACCTTCTTCTTTTACTCGTTGAAGTTGCCTGAAACAATTATAAACACAATAAAAGTCTTATTTCTCCAACGCGACCGTTGCCAGTACTGACAACACTCCAGTTGCGTGCCCGTGCTTCCGGTTGAGTCTCGAAAAAAGCGAGTGCGCATGCGCGATGACGTCAACTGGTAAAAGGTCTATTATGTAGGGTACTGTGTTAGGATAGGTGAAGTGCTTATTAATACAGTACTGTACATGTATATGGTGCAGTATTTATGTATGTTCCGACTTACGTTGAAATTCAACTTACGGCGTCACGTAGGAACGGATCTCCGTCGTAAGTCGGGGACCACCTGTACATGCATACACCCACCCATCCATCCACTATCCATCATCCATCCATCATCCACCCATCTATCTATAATCCATTCATGCATCATCATCATTCATAATCAATCCATACACACATACACACACACACACACACCCATCCATCATTATCCATCATCAGCTATCCATTC
The DNA here is from genome assembly GCA_038048925.1 of Garcialebias charrua. Taxonomy (NCBI): domain Eukaryota; kingdom Metazoa; phylum Chordata; class Actinopteri; order Cyprinodontiformes; family Rivulidae; genus Garcialebias; species Garcialebias charrua. The sequence goes on along the minus strand of JBBPBX010063334.1, from coordinate 7,500 downwards.
ATCCATCCTTCCATCCATCCACCCACCCATCCAGCCATCATCCATTTATATGCCATCAATCCATCCAACCATCCATCATCATCCATAATCAATCCATACATGCATACACACACACACACACACACACACACACACACACATCCATCATTATCCATCGTCTTCCATCCATTCATCTATCCTTCCATCTATCCATCATCCATTAATCCACTATTTATCATCCATCATCCATGCACCCACCCACCCATCCATCATCCATTTATATGCCATGAATCCATCCATCCATCCATGTTAGATCAATGTTTGTAGGCTGTATAAAATGATGGTAAGGGCATTTTGTGGCCTGCAAACCGACAGTTCGACACACGTCCTAGAGTAAGTAACTGAACCACTGTGCTGTTCCTCATTATATGTAAGTCAGATGGAAGCGGCAGCTGCGTTCACTGGACGCTCGGAGCACTAAGTGACATTTGTAGATGAGCAGCAGACAAGAGTCTGCCTCAGTAACTCTACCAGCCCAAAGCTTAAAGCTGCATTAGCTCATCAGAAGCCAACAGTCTGCACAGCTTGTGATGGGCAAGACACTTAACCCTGAGTTGCTCCCGGTAGGACAGGCAGCGCCTTGCAAGGCAGTCTACCGCTACCGGTGTATGAATGTGTGTATCAATGGGTGGATGGTTGGTACTGTGAAGCGCTTTGGGGCCCCTCAAAGGGGGCTGGAAAGCGCTATATAAGTAAGCTCCATTTACCATTTACCATGTTTTCCAGCCCAACGAGAGACAGAAGAAAGAAGTTCCCATCTGCAGCCGTTCAAATAAGGAGTGGTGAGAGCTGATAAGGGACGGAGCAAGACAGAATGACCCGGAGCTATTCCCTGTAGCGCCTGAGAGGCAGAATGACGAGGAGAGATAGACGTTAGTGCAGAAGGACACATTAAATAGGGTTAGGGTTAGGGGAGGAGAACTGACAGCAAAATGAATCTCAGGGGAAACACAATTCCCATTTCTTATTGAATTTAAACTCACAACTCTGTTTTTATGTTCATCCATTCTGCGTGCTCAATGCTTGGAGGGAGCAGCTGTGGCTCAGGTGTTGCAGCAGAGATAGTTCTGAATAAACCACTAAACTCATTTGACAGAGGAAGAGGCTTCATCGGTCTAAGTAACTGCATTCATTTATCTATGACTCTTTTAGACATGCACTGAGTTTAATTATACTGTTGGCATCAAAACGTGTCAGTGAATGTTCAAATCCCACTTAAAGTGGTTTTATATCCATTGTTCTGATAACTTTAGTAAGTAAGTAAGTAAATTTTATTTATATAGAACTTTTCATAGATAAAATCACAAAGTGCTGTACAACCTAAAATAAAAGATTAAAATAGACAAAAGAAATACGGTAAAAACAGCTGATTAATCAAAACAATAAAAACAGCTGATAAATAGAAGAACAATTGAAAAAAACACTAAATAAAAACATTTAACTAAAAGCTTGTCTGAATAAAAGTGTCTTAAGCTGGGTTTTAAAGGAATCAATAGAGGCGGTCACACGAAGAGACAGGGGCAGGGCATTCCACAGCCGGGGGGCTACGGCCTGAAAGGAAAGGTCACCCCGAGTTTTAAACCGAGTCTTAGGGACCTTTAGAAGGTTCAATGCTGAAGACCTAAGGGTGCGGGCTGGAGAATAAGGGATCTGCATTTATGTGATGTACTGGGGGGCCTGTCTATTTAACGCTCTAAAAGTTAATACCAAAATTTTAAAATGAATCCTAAATTCAACAGGGATCCAATGTAGAGCAGATAAAACTGGTGTGATGTGAGACCTTCTATTAGTTCCTGTTAAAAGCCTTGCAGCAGCGTTCTGGACCAACTGGACACGAGCGACAGCAGACTTATTAAAACAAGTAAAAAGGGAATTGCAGTAATCTAAACGAGAAGAGATAAAAACATGAATAATCATCTCCAGGTCAGATTTGGATAACATTGCCCTCAGTTTAGAAATGTTCCTCAGATGATAAAAGCAGTTTCTGACCAGAAGCTTTGAATGTTTGTCCAAAGACATTGACTGGTCGAACTGAACACCAAGGTTTCTGAGGCTCGGCTGAGAAGAGGAGCCCAGAGAACCGAGATGTTGTTTGATGCGAGGAACTTTCTGTTCAGGGGCAATGATCAGGGTTTCAGTCTTGGCAGAATTTAACTGAAGGCATTTGTTGGCTAACCACACCTTAATCTGGGACACGCAGTTTACTAATTCAGATAACTTGTGTAATTCTGAGTCTTTGAAGGAGCAGTATAGTTGAATGTCATCAGCATAGAAATGGTAAGAGACATTTCTGAAGCTATTTATAATCTTTGCAAGGGGGGTGATGTGTATAATGAACAGAATAGGACCCAAGACTGAACCCTGAGGAACACCATACATTAACAGTGTGGTCTTAGACTGTATGTTATTCACAAACATTGAAAATGTTCTGTTGTTCAGATAAGAGGAAAACCACTTCAAAATAGTTCCTGAATATCCTAATTCATGTTGAAGTCGATGTATTAGGATTTTGTGGTCGACTGTGTCGATGTGAGATGGGTGGTGGCCGAGGGCGGGGACCCTGGCGGTCTGATCCTCGGCTACAGAAGCTGGCCATTGGGACATGGAATGTCACCTCTCTGGTGGGGAAGGAGCCTGAGCTAGTGTGTGAGGTTGAGAGTTTCCGACTAGAAATAGTCGGACTCACCTCAACGCATGGCTCTGGCTCTGGAACCAGTTTCCTTGAGAGGGGTTGGACACTCTTCCACTCTGGAGTTGCCCCTGGTGAGAGGCGCCGAGCAGGAGTGGGCATACTGGTTGCCCCCCATCTTGGTGCCTGTACGTTGGGGTTCACCCCGGTGAACGAGAGGGTAGCCTCCCTTCGCCTACGTGTGGGGGGACGGGCTCTGACTGTTGTTTGTGCCTATGCACCAAACGGCAGCTCAGACTACCCACCCTTTTTGGAGTCCTTGGAGGGGGTATTGGAGAGTGCGCCTCCTGGGGACTCCCTTGTTCTACTGGGGGACTTCAACGCTCACGTGGGCAATGACAGTGAGACCTGGAGGGGTGTGGTTGGGAGGAACGGCCCCCCTGATCTGAACCAGAGTGGTGTTCTGTTATTGGACTTCTGTGCTCGTCATGGATTGTCCATAACGAACACCATGTTTAAGCATAAGGGTGTCCATATGTGCTCTTGGCACCAGGACACCCTAGGTCGCAGTTCGATGATCGACTTTGTTGTCGTCTCATCTGATCTGCGGCCGCATGTCTTGGACACTCGGGTGAAGAGAGGGGCGGAGCTGTCAACTGACCACTACCTGGTGGTGAGTTGGCTCCGATGGTGGGGGAGGATGCCGGTCAGACCTGGCAGACCCAAACGTATTGTGAGGGTCTGCTGGGAACGTCTGGCAGAGTCTCCCGTAAGACGGAGCTTTAACTCCCACCTCCGGGAGAGCTTTGAACACGTTCCGAGGGAGGCGGGGGACATGGAGTCCGAGTGGGCCGTGTTCCGCGCCTCTATTGTCGAGGCAGCTTATCGGAGCTGTGGCCGCAAGGTTGTTGGTGCCTGTCGTGGTGGCAACCCTCGAACCCGGTGGTGGACACCGGCAGTGAGGGATGCTGTCAGGCTGAAGAAGGAGTCCTATTGGGCCTTTTTGGCTTGTGGGACCCCGGAAGCAGCTGATAGGTACCGGCAGTCCAAGCGGCATGCGGCTCGGGTGGTTGCTGAGGCAAAAACTCGGGCGTGGGAGGAGTTCGGAGAGGCCATGGAGAATGACTTCCGTACGGCTTCGAGGCGATTCTGGTCCACCATCCGGCGTCTCAGGGGGGGAAAGAGGTACGCGACCAACACCATTTATGGTGGGGGTGGCGTGCTGCTGACCTCAACTCGGGATGTTGTGAGTCGGTGGGCGGAATACTTCGAAGACCTCCTCAATCCTACTGGCACGTCTTCCACTGAGGAAGCGGAGCCTGGGGACTTTGGGTCGGGTTCTCCGATCTCTGGTGCTGAGGTCGCCGAGGTGGTTAAAAAGCTCTGCGGTGGCAAGGCTCCGGGGGTGGATGAGATTCGCCCGGAGTTCCTTAGGGCTCTGGATGTTGTAGGGTTGTGTTGGCTTACGCGACTCTGCAATATCGCGTGGACATCGGGGGCAGTTCCCTTGGATTGGCAGACTGGGGTGGTGGTTCCCCTATTCAAAAAGGGGGACCGTAGGGTGTGTTCCAACTATAGGGGGATCACACTCTTAAGCCTCCCTGGTAAGGTCTATTCAGGGGTTCTGGAGAGGAGGGTCCGTCGGATAGTCGAACCTCGGATTCAGGAGGAGCAGTGTGGTTTTCGTCCTGGTCGTGGAACACTGGACCAGCTCTACACCCTCAGCAGGGTCCTGGAGGGTGCGTGGGAGTTTGCCCAACCAGTTTACATGTGCTTTGTGGACTTGGAGAAGGCATTCGACCGCGTCCCTCGGGGGGTTCTGTGGGGGGTACTCCGGGAGTATGGGGTACCAGGCCCTTTGATAAGGGCTGTTAGGTCCCTGTACGACCGGTGTCAGAGCTTGGTCCGCATTGCCGGCAGTAAGTCAGGCTCGTTTCCGGTGAGAGTTGGACTCCGCCAAGGTTGCCCTTTGTCACCGATTCTGTTCATAACTTTTATGGACAGAATTTCTAGGCGCAGCCAAGGTGTTGAGAGGATCCGTTTTGGTGACCTTAGAATCGCTTCTCTGTTTTTTGCAGATGATGTGGTCCTACTGGCTTCATCAGTTCGTGATTTACAACTTTCACTGGAGCGGTTTGCAGCCGAGTGTGATGCGGCCGGGATGAGGATCAGTTCCTCCAAGTCCGAGGCCATGGTCTTGAGCCGGAAAAGGGTAGCATGCCCTCTCCGGGTCGGGGAGGAGGTCCTGCCCCAAGTGGAGGAGTTTAAGTATCTCGGGATCTTGTTCACGAATGAGGGAAAACTGGAGCGTGAGATCGATAGGCGGATAGGTGCAGCGTCCGCAGTGAAGCGGGCGCTGTACCGGTCTGTCGTGGTGAAGAGAGAGCTGAGTCAAAAGGCAAAGCTCTCAATTTACCGATCGATCTACGTTCCCACCCTCATCTATGGTCATGAGCTTTGGGTTGTGACCGAAAGAACAAGATCTCGGATACAAGCGGCTGAAATGAGTTTTCTCCGCAGGGTGTCTGGACTCTCCCTTAGAGATAGGGTGAGAAGCTCAGTCATCCGGGAGGGACTCGGAGTAGAGCCGCTGCTTCTCCACATCGAGAGGAGCCAGTTGAGGTGGCTCGGGCATCTGGTTAGGATGCCTCCTGGACGCCTCCCTGGTGAGGTGTTCCGGGCATGTCCCACCGGGAGGAGACCCAGAGGAAGACCCAGGACGCGCTGGAGGGACTATGTTTCTCGGCTGGCCTGGGAACGCCTTGGGATTCCCCCGGAGGAGCTGCTCCAAGTGGCTGGGGAGAGGGAAGTCTGGGCCTCCCTACTTAGGCTGCTACCCCCGCGACCCGACCCCAGATAAGCGGAAGAAGATGGATGGATGGATGGATGGATGGTCGACTGTGTCAAAAGCTGAAGAAAGGTCCAATAAAATCAATACACTGCTCTGACCAGAGTCTACAGCCATCAAAATGTCATTGGATACTTTTAATAAGGCAGTTTCAGTGGAGTGCATTTTGCGAAAACCAGATTGAAACTTGTCCATGTGAGGATGTCACCTGTTTCTCACCTGATTATCTTCTTAATTGTCCACAGGTGTCTTCCTGTTGTCTCATTAGGGTATTTAGTCTCTGTGACTTCACATGAAGAGGAGCTGGTTTCCTGAGGTTGCAGAGGAAAGTCCTTGCACATGACGTTAATTGAGCATTGTCCTTCCATGGTGTCATGATCTGCTGGTCTGCTCGACCTGCTCTCCCATGGGTTCCTGCTTTGTCTGCACCAAGGGTCCCCTTTGGGGGCCTGGCAAGTATTTGCTGTTCCTTCAGCAATTTATCCCGTGTGATGTTTGTGCAGTTCACTAATTGTTATTTTTGTTTTTCCGAGCCATCTGGTCATCTTTGCTTTTGGGTCCCTCCGTCGGCGCCGGCCGGTCCAGATTCCAGCTAGAACCGGTCCTGGCGTCCAGTGAGTCCAGTGAGTCCAGCTCCTGCGCGGATCGTGACAGTCCAGAATGTTATTACTTTGCAAGAAAGTATTCAACTGTGCAGTAATTATCTTCTCCAAAATGTTGGCAAGAAAAGTGTTACGTGGGCACATTTTCTAGTTTCGTAACAAAAGGCAATTTTGATATTGGCCTGTAGTTGAGAGCTCAGTGGGGTCCAAATTGGGCTTTTTCAAAATCGGATTTGAAACTGTTTGTTTCAAAAGACATGGAACTGACCCTGTAGAAAGAGACATGTTGATTAATTTTGCCACATGGGGGCTGATGATATATGACACTTTTAAAACAGTGATGCGGGGACAACATCTAGCACACAGGAGGAAGGTTTGATCACTTTTAGAACAACCTTCACATCCTCTAAAGTGATGGGTGTAAATGAAGACCAGGAGCTCACCGAAGGGACTGAACTGAGGGTGACACCAAGAGCTGATTTAACATTTGCCCTGATGTTGTCAACCTTTTCTACAAAATAGTTAAAAAAAATGTTACAATCATCTAATGAGAATACAGGCACAAGAGGGAGTGGAGGTGAAACCATATTATTAATGGTATCAAACAAGACTTTTGGATTTTTCTTATTTATACTTACAAGATTAGAAAAATATGCTGACCTGGCCTGTTTAATCATTAAACATTGTTACATTCTCATGAATACAATTACATTTTATTTTCATTTTATAACAATGTCACCGTTAAATGTGTTTAAAGTGCTAAAAGCTACTGGGTACTGAACTGGATTCATACATCCAAAATGACTTGTTGTGAACAGAAATATATTGAAAACAGCAAACAAAATGACCTTTCATGACCTGTCATTGCCATTTTTTGAATATTGTTCCTTATGTTTGGTCCATTCATTTCTAAACTATTGCTGTATTTTTGAGTTTGTATTGAATTTTCACAATTGTCCTCAATTTTTGTTGGTGTTTTGTTGATCTTTCAAACAACTTTTATATAAATGCTTGTATCTCAAAGTACATCTTGAGCAGCACAGGATAAAGCTGTGACTTCAAATGTGAGGATCTCTATAGAACAACTCTGAAAAAAAAATTGGGATCATTTGACTCCCTTTTTAAATGGAGTGAGCTTTTTTTATTTAAAGAAACATGGAGTCGCTTTCCTTCAAAGAGTTTAAATAAACTGTTTAAATTTAAAAAATATATACAGGTAGTCCTCGACTTACGATGTAGATCCGTTCCTACGCAGCGTCGTAAACCGATTTTCGACGTAAGTCGGAATATACGTACATACTAGGGCTGTATAAAAATATCGATATCGCGATAAATATCGATTTTTTTCTTTCCTAGAAAAAATTGATATTCATCTGCAAGTA
>JBBPBX010063333.1:0-14158 GCA_038048925.1 Garcialebias charrua | reverse complement strand
CGTTCTGACTCTGGACTGTTTGTTGTCACGTCGTCATCGTGCTCTTTTTTGTGTTGCGGTCGCATTAGCCGTCATGTAGCCAGACGGCGGCTGACTCTGGCTCCGTGCCCAGCTGCGTGCTCAAACGCCATTTGCTCAGTCAGCCACAGTTCTGTTTGTCAAAAGGTGTGTGTTTATATGAAGCCCTCGTTTGGGTCTGTGCACCTCACGAGGCGGATCTGTTCCATTCATTTAGCTGTTACCTTCCATTAATGTCCATCATGATTACTTAAGGTGTGGTTTTAGGTTAGTTTTTATTTGTTTATTGCAAAATGTTTTCTAAACTCACAATCCCACTTATGACGTAACTAAAAACTGAAAGCAACGATCTGCAAATCTTACAGTTCCATATTGCATTGACAGTGGAGCATAGTAAAAGTGTTTAAACTAAGAAGTGGTTCTTTTTGAATCTAATGGCAGCAGCACATCTTGTAACTGGGACAGGTTTCCCCACTCTAAAGCATCCCCTCTTCTTTTAACAGTTAGTAAACATCTAGGAGCTGAGGAGACCACTTGTTGGGAGATTTTAGAGAGAATTGGAGGTTGGGACAATCTGTTGGCTTCCTTAAATTAACTTTTTACTAATTGGAGTTTTATAATATAGATAATTTTAGAATAAAATGAAATTGTCTGTCCCGAATGGTGACAGATGTTTTTCTTTGACAGTGCTTCCACAACACAATAACACTTCAAGACGCTCGTAGAAAGAAGGGCTCTGTTACGAGCGTGCGTAGAGATACAGTTGTTTTAAATGCTCACCGTCGATCTTTGCAAACGGAATAAATTACTTTTTGTAGATTGCTTTCGATGCCAGAAGGACGTTAGGAGCAGCTGGGATGAATGATGGAGGAGGAGGATCTTCTTCCTGCTCGCGGAGCGGTTGTGCAGTTCGGAGCGGGAGCTTTTGACGTGAACCGATGGTTTTGCTGCTCTGGTTTGTGTGTTTCACAGCGAGAAAGTTGTAACCAGAGAAAATGTTTTAAGTAATCGCAGATTTGGTGAGTGTTAAAATGTCCGTGTTGATGCGCGGTGCCCGGAGACGGCGATCGTTGTGAACTGGCGCCGTACGAATAAACTGAACTGAATTCTGGGCTGATGGAGGAGTCCAGCTGTTCATCAGTCCTGGGTCTCTGCTGGGCGGGAGCAGATGTTCCAAGACCTGTATTCTACTGCATTGACAGAGCCTCTCCAGATGTGTAAGCTGCCCATGTCAGATGCAGTAATGCACCCCAATACCATCAGAGAGGCAGGCTTCTGAACCGTGAGCTGATAAAAGACTGGGTGGTTCCTCTTCTCTTTAGATCGAAGGACCTGGCTTCCAAAATAATCTTCAGATTTGGACCCGTCTTGACCACAGAACAGTTCTGGCTTGGCCTCATTCCATTTTAATCAAGCTTTGGTCTCGAGAAGACGGCACCGGTTCTAGATGGTGTTCACATATGGCTTCTTCTTTTTTGTCTGGTTGAAGTTCAAGCAGTAGATTCAGTTTTTTTACAGACTGATGAACCTCCGCCCATCTTTACTTCTGAGATATTACGCCTCTCAAATGCTCTTTTTATATCCAGCCCTCCTTAGTTTAAACGTGACTTGTTTACTATGTACCACTGTGATGAAAATATGGATCTCTGAGTTGTGGAAATAATCCAGTTCTATAATTATTTGCATTTTACACAGCATCCCAGTTGTTTTGGAATTGGGAGTTTTGTTTCAGGACCTTGAAACAAACTTCATCAATCAACCCTTGTTACTTCAAAATTCAGGCACTTCCATTTTAAGTAAAGATTCATCGAGTCCAGCATCTTTGTGTCCCATAAATTACATTTCCACTGATTTTTGTTGAGTTTCCTGCGTGGAAACCTCTTTAATGTTACGCTTTGACTTGACAGTGCTGTGCTTTGAAGAGTCGTGCTAGAGCGAGCGGTGAACATCTACTTGAACATGTAGAAAGGTTTGCAGCATTACCCTTTAATGTTTAGGGAACAATCCAGTAAATAAGCTTTTATTTTAATGAGCAATGAAATTAGGCTTTATTGGACACAGACTTAGCTCTTCGTGGTTGGAAACTTTAGGGGATCAGATGAATTTTGAAGTTTTCTATGCCTTCTCAAACAAACATACATTTTCCTTGTTTTGTTTACACACGTCATGTCGTTTGACTGGATTGGATATGTTTTGTCAATCCAGGTAGCCCCACTTTTCTCCGGAGTTACGAAGACTCCTGAAGCCGGTAACGATTTGTCAAGGTACTAACTGTCGCCTGCTTCCTTTATTTGCTATACAAGTGGCTGAACAAGCCTACAACAGTTGCATTGGTTTAAAAGGGGAAAATATTTAGAACGAAGAATTTGTTGCGAAGCTGCAATCAACTTTCATCAAACAATTTAAATAAGTTCAGGCGACGAATTAAAGCTGAGACATTTTGACTTTAAATATTCACAGTAATGTTTCTTTAACCATCGATGTAAATCTACTGAACGTTTTAGATGAAGACACTAAAGTAGCTTTCTTACCACAGTGCATTCTGTGGAAGTTCACCTTCTGTCTGTTTGCTCTGAACAAAACAAAAGTGCTTTACAGCTATCTGTACAGTTTTAACCAGGGCTTAATTTGAGCTGGATCCTGCTGGAACAGGCTCCAGTAACTCTCTTTTTTTGACGGGGAGCGTTCTGGTAACTGTTTGCTTGGATCCGGTAACTCTCAGGGTTATTAATGATAAAGTTATGAACAAATTTGACTGCCTTGAACAAAATCATTAAAGCCTATATTGGATGTGTAATCTGAAAATAATTACATAAACACTCATTTTAAACACAACAGCTACTTATGAGCTTCCTAATACCACATCAGAGCTGTCCCTTCAAGTAAGAATTTCTACTTCTACCCTTAAAAAAATCTCCACCCTAAAAGTACAGTCATGGGCAATTTAATGAACAACACAAAAATATAAACAATACAACTACTGGTAAATTGCAAATCAGTTTGACAGTTTAAGTGGGTCATTAATAAAATATTGATGATTTTTGTTAAATACGAGATAAATATTTGATGAGTAATCATGTTCGTACATCACATATCAAAACAACAACGCCAATTAGTCAAAAATAAATGTGATCAAAATGTTGAAAATACAGTCCAATTTACATTCATTAAAAAAAGTACAGCTAGTCCCCGACTTACGAACGAGTTCCGTTCCTGCGGCCTGTTCGTAACGAAATTGCCGTAAGTCTGAAAGCACACCCCAGCCGCCCCTAATACACGTACATGTACGGTACTGTAAGTTACCAAGCACTTCGCCTATCCTAACACAGTACCTTACATAATTATCAAAAAACACATACTGTACAGTACATTTAGAGACATACAGTACAGTACAGTAATTAAATAAAAAAAATACAATTTCTTACTGTGAGCTGGTCTCCGCCGCCTGTCGAGTCCGTGTCTCCGGTGGGGCTAGCGTTAGCATTTTAGCCACTCCGATAGCTCGGTGTCATCCTTCCAAAAGGCTGCGCAGCTGTTTATCCGCGTTTCAGCATTTTACCTCTGTGTCCATCCAACATCTGAGGCTAAAAGGCAGACATCGAGGCAAGCTCCCTGCCGCAGCAGGCGTCTCCGTGGCCTGGCCGGTCCGTGTCTCCTGTGGGGCTAGCGTTAGCATGTTAGCTTGTGGTTCCTCCAGTGCAGCTCACTGTCTGCTGCTTCACGCGGTCCACAGTGTCGTTTTCCTTCGTCCCTCTGCAAAACCGCCGTTCAGCTCCCAGCTCTGATCGGACACGGTCCGTCCAAAGCCGGCTGGCCGGAGCTAACCGAAGCTAACCGCAAAATGGCGGACACTTCCGAAAACATAGCTCAATGTCCAGGGTTGGCGATCAGCGGCTGCTGCTCCGGGACTGAGACGTCCACAGAGTTCACCGAGCGTTTCCAGCTCATTTATCCACATGAGGCAACCTCTTATCGGACACACAGTCCTCCAAAGCCGGAGGACTCGGTGGTAGTGCCGAAAACTGGCGGAAACTGCCGCAAACTAAGTAAATCGGCTTAAAAATTAAGAATTATGTAATAATAATAATACTTTATTTATAAAGCCATTTAAAACAACCACAGCTGCAACAAAGTGCTGTACACATGAAATCAAGAACATTTAAACACACCAAAAAAATTATTATTATTTTATTTTTTTCATATTTTTATTAATATGATGCATTCGTATGGTCAGATTGCCATAAGTCTAGGCCGTCGTAAGTCGGGGACCACCTGTATTTTCATTCTACATCTAAACTGAGAATCGAAGCGCATGAAGGCAGTGGTACTGGAGATGGTACTGGAGCAGGTGGAATGGTGTGGGTGAGAGCCGAGATAGCCAGACTGTCGTACCCAGGCAGGAGCCCACAGCCAGCTGACCATGAGCAAAAGGAGGAGGAGCCTGTGCATTTCACATGTAGAGGAGGACAACAAGGAGGATAATGAATCTAGTGGAGAAGAGTCAGGCTTGAAACCATCAAGTGGGGGGTGGGGGTAGGATGCTTGAGAGTAGCAAAGCGTGTTCTATTCACACAAGGGGAGCTGTTGGTCAGGCAGCTACTTGTTCTCTAAAATAGTTATTGAATCAAGTGTTACTTGTGTAGGTAAATGTAGATGTTTAACAACCCGTTAAAATACACCAGAATGCAGGAAATTGCATCTATTTTATTCAAAATTTTCTTGGGAAGGACCACACCCCCTTCGGTATTTGCATTCCAGCATTAGTTTACAAATTAAGCCCTGGTTTTAACTAACTTCTTGTTCATTTCAACTGGTGGTTTTGATAAAAGATGTAAACACGAGAGAAAACGTTTGAAGGTTTGACTCCTCAGATTCAGACCTGTTGGCTCTGAAAGCTTCTGTTGCCTCGATGTTCAGGTCAAAGATGGCGGCTTCACTGTCGTTCAGCCTAAAACTGAAGCTTCATTTCTGTCAACAAGTTCGAGCAAGTGGTAAACTTTGGTTACAATTATTTTATTCCAAGCTCTTAATATATTTTTCCACTCAAGATGTTTTCATACATGTTTGTGTCATGATTGTCTCTTCTGAGAAAAAAAATCTTGAATTGTTTGTGGGGATTTTCAGTTTACTTGTGAGTCACAGAAACTCTCAGTCTGTTGCTTGAAATTTGAAATGACCCCAAATGTCCAGCTCTAAAAAACTAAAGATAATAATAAATAAGTTAATAAAACTGGTCCCAATCTGCCCGTCTTCATTTCTAGAAGTGTGCTCTAGTAGATTAAATCATAAACGTGACTCTCTGAGGTTTGGAAAATATTCCACGAAAATCATGGCCGCACGGCTGGTTGGTTGTTTGGTCGCAATGGAAAATGTTCAGATTTTTCTCAATTGCAGTTCAGTTAATGAGGCCTTTTTTAAATTTATGATTTACATCAATTTAAAAAAAGGTTAAATTATGTACAATGACATTTTGACATTTTATTTTCATTCAGTTTTTGAACAAATCAACAAAAACTGAACTTTAATCGTCCCCTGGTATATTTTTTAAATCATTTTCTTTATATTTTTAGACCTTTTTAAGCTCCCCGGTTTGTCTTTTCTGGGCTCAGATTGTTTGTCGACTCCTCTCTGGCAACATAAAGCAAGTTTTCACTACTGTGCTGAACTTTAAATTTAGATTTGTTGATTAAAAACTCGGAAAAAACATTCTGCTGCCGTTTATTTGAATTTTTTTCAGATCTGTTCAAATGTGTAACTTTATGTAATTTGCAAAGAATTGCAGTCTGCCGGGGCCCCATCCTAAATTGATCAAAACTTTGTGATAATGCACCGTTGTCTGTTTTTCCTCCCAGCATAGATTAAGGTCAGTAGTGTGTTGTGCGTAACGAGTTTGTAAATCCTGCAGCTCAACATTTCCTGCTGAGAACTTTGGCCTTAAAAAAAGGAACTTTTCTCGTTTTCGAGCCTGAAGTCTTCTCATGTCACTTTATTTTATTTATTTAATAATTGGAACTGTAATAAATCATTTAATTTTAATAATTTTAACTCTCTAAAATTAAAGTCTTCATGTAATGAGGCCAAGTTAATAGTATTTATTATTATTTATGTAAATAACTCATTAAAAGTTAACAGACATTTTAAATGCAGTGGTTCCCAACTCAGGTCCTTGAGGAACGCCATCTTGCATGTTTTAGTTGTTTTCTTGCTCCAACACCTGATTCGTTGATTTAATCACGTCATGTTCTGCAGAAGCCTGTTATCATACATTCGTTTAAATCAAATGTGTCAAAGGGAATCTACTCAAATATGCAGGATGGTGTTCCTCAAGGACCAGTGTTGGGAACCATTGGTTTTATGAAGTATGCTTTTTTGTGTGTGTGTAATAAAAGAAACAATTAGACAGAAAGGTGGTTGGTTGTTACATCAAGAACTCTGGAATCGGTTTAAATCACTGATTTAATTTGTTGGCATGCACTGCATTCAGCTCACTGGAAAAAGTGGCATTAATGTTCTTCCATACCGACATGACTCTTTGTCCCCTTTGATTTAACGAGTTTATTGACTGATTTAACGTTCTGTCAGGTTCAAGTTTCTTTAAATTGAACGAAACGTGATGAAAAACATGTTTGAAACACTTTGACAGTTTTTATTGTTTTATTTGTTGGCCTGTGGATGACGTGTAAACGAGTTGTGATCAAACAACCCAATAAAATGAGAGGAATTTTATAATTTTCTGTTTCATCGTTTGTCGTTTTTCTCCTTTTCTTTGATTTTGAGTATTATTTGAATGCATGTTTAGGAGCTGATGGATGAAATTCTGCTTCTTTGGGATGATGATTTCTACTGTGGGTTGAATGAACATGCAGATTGTGTGCGTGCGCGCGTGCGTGTGTTTAGCTTACACTGCAGACTATATATAGTCCTGTAATCCCATTAGCAGCTTGGTCTCCGAGCCGACTGCATTCTGTTGATTAGCTCCATCCTTTGTGCGTTTTTGGTCGTCAGGAGTTGAAGCTGCTGTTTGACAGCAAAGGGATGAAATTACTGTTTAAATAGACTTAAATGAACTGATGTAGCCTAAATGCTTTTATTTTTTTGTAATTAATGTTTTGAAGTAGGATCAAATGTCTTGATCACAATCTGTGTCTTATTTATATTTCTGGTCTAAATTGGTAAAGTGCTGCTTTCACAAGTTACATAAATTAACACACATTTTTTTTATAATTTCAAAACAAACCATTTGAAATGTTCATGTGTTTTTAGTTTTATTTGTTTTTTTTTCCACATTGTGCTGGACATGCTCGTTTACCTGAACGGCAGAAAGAAGCTCATTTTGCTCCCGATGATGTTTCTCTAAACGAACGGCTGCTGTTGTTCTGTGTTCACAGGGTCAACATTGGTTTTAGCAGAGTGATCAGGCCTCGAGGGCAGGCTTTCCAGATAAACTGTCAGAACAGCAAACGAACAGCAGGGTCCAGATAAGGGGTGGGGGGTTCGGTTGGTCTCCTACGTCTCGTCAGTCACAGCTAAAAGCTGAGGCGGAGAAGTTTGCTTCAGGTTCACTGATCCTCCCATGCTGCACTAAGGGCCTCCCTGGGAAGGCATCATGGTGGGGGACCTCCTTACCAGATGCCTGACCCACCTAGACGGGCTCCTCTGGATGTGGAGGAACATCTGAGTCTCGGATGACTGAACTTATCACCAGGAGAGTCTAGGTCCCCGTGTAGAAACTTACAAGTGATCCCCGACTTACGAACGAGTTCCGTTCCTGCGAACGTTCGTAACACGAAAATTGCCGTAAGTCGGAAAACACCCGAGCCGCCACTTATACACGTACATGTACGGTACAAAACAGTTACCAAGCACTTCGCCTATCCTAACACAGTACCCTACATAAGTATCACAAAACACATACAGTACATTTGGAGACAAAATAAAAAGTTAATTTCTTACTTTGAGCTGGTCAAGCCTGTCTCCGTCTTTTTGCATGTTAGCTCGTTGCACGCCCGAGCTCTGCAGCTTCGTGCTGCTTCACGCGGTCCAAACTGTTTACAGGAAGGACTGTTGGCATGTTAACTCCATACATAATCAGAGAGTCAGAGAGTCTTTATTGTCATTTGCATCGCATGTGGTACATGTGATGAAAACGAGATTATGTACACGGGGTCCCAGTTACATCCAACAACAAATGCAAGAGAAAAACAGTAATAACATCTAGAATTAACTAAGAAGGACTTCCGGTTTGAACGTCACCGTGATGGCCACGCAGTGAACGGGCTCCCGAGAGAACCTAAGAAATTGAAAACCCAACCCCACTAAAACGACGAAAACACATCCATAAAGGTGAAAAAGAACTGGGGTGAGCGAAATACATCTAAACCGATGCTTGGTAGTGCCAAAAAGCGGACGTTTAAAACCGAGAAAATATCGCTAGCATCGCGGCTAATGCTAACCGCTAACTAGCTCTGCTAATAAATACGACTGAACTTTTTGAACTGAGCTAAGCATGGCTGAGTGGGAGACGGTACTGCAGGAATTAAGAGGCTTCCGACAGGAAAACAATGCGCATTTGGGGGAAATTAAAGAAGATCTCCGAAAGATGAACGCCAGATTAGACGAGGCAGAGGGTCGGATTGAAAAAGCGGAGGAGAGGATCGTAGCTACGGAGGAGGCCGTCACTGAAATAATAAAGCTACAAATAAAACTTGAGGATAAACTAATCGGTCTAGAGAGCCGTTCACGAAGAGAGACCATGAGGATTTATGGTGTACCCGAAGAGGCTGAACGTGACTCGGCATCAATGTGTGACTTTGTGGAGAAGTTGCTCCGTGAGGGCCTGGCTCTGTCCCAAGACGAGCTCGACATAAACATTGAACGGGCGCACCGCTCTCTAGGCCCTCCACCTCCAAGCGACGCGCCACCACGGTCTATTATTGTGACATTCCTCAGTTTTAAAACCAAAGATCTCCTCCTCCGCAAGGCATGGCAGAAAAGAGGATTTACCTGGAACGGCAAGCAAGTGAACTTGGATCATGACTACCCCCCTCTGATTTTGAAAAAACGAAAAGAATAGACCCCTTTCACGGCTCGTCATCAACCCTGGAAATATACCGGAAGTAGCCATCTTGGCGACATAGCTGTGTTAGCCTCAAAGCTATTGTAGTGGTGCGTCGCGTCTTGTCACACAAAATCAAAAAATGGTGAATTATTGTCGTGTCCATGGCTGCCACAATCGGTCAGATTGAGAGAAAAAGCCTTCTGTTTTACAGATTACCACTCGTGATTACAAATCAAGGTGAAGTAACTCAGCAGTTATCAGAGGAACGTCGACGTCTGTGGCTGCCAGCCTAAACCAGAGGATTGAAAAAAACTGAGCAACATCCGAATTTGCTCTGCACACTTTGTGTCAGGTAATATATTTCTTACAGTAGATTATAGTGAATTAGGGCATTACACGAATCATAAGTTTATTGAGCACGAGGACAGACCTTTGAAACACCACCTCCCTTTCTCTGTTCAAGACAGCCCTGAAAACATCTCTTTAGACTAGCTTATCATTAACTTTACTAAATGTATTTTATATTATATAATCCTTATGTATTTTATATTTCAATTTGTCACTGATAATGTTTGAACTGAATTGGTTTGTTAAGTGTCCTTGGGTGTCCTGAAAGGCGCTTTTAAATAAAATGATTATTATTATTACAATCCTTTAACTGTGCTGCATAAAATGTACATGGAACGTTAAATTTTTTTGTTATTTGTTTTTTAGAAATAGCATAAACAACTCAACAACTGAAAGCTTAACAAAGCTTTCAGTTGTTGAGTTGTTTATGCTGATTATTCAAAATTCATAAGAGCACATGACACTCATGACAAGAGCACTGTCATGATAAACTACACACCTAGCTCTCAAGTTGAAAAGCAAAAAATACGTACAAACACTAAATATGTAAGAAGCACATACAATAACCTAAATTAACTGTTCTTGTGTTGTTTGACAACTGACAATCCGGTGCTATGTTGTAAATCCTGTTTTGAAATTCATATGCATATGAACACACCAATTATTTACAACTTCATTTAAGTAATTTTTATTTTATTATGTTTTTTCTTTTCTTAGGCAGACGTGCTCCATTGTACAGCAAGGATGATCCAGACTGGGTGCCTTCACTGAAGACGTGTGCTGCAGAGAAGTGGCAGTTGGTGCTGATGGTGGGATGACATCTGGCAGCTGAACGCTTCAACCGACGACAAAAAAGAACTAAAAAAAACATGGCAAATAGCACATGTTAGAATCCATGTTGAACGTGTCATAGGCTGTGTTAGACAAAAATACACAATCTTGAATGGCCCTCTTCTACCTATTGATTTTCAAACATGTAGATATCCAGAAAAAGTTGCATTAATCGATATGATTGGCTTTGTGTGCTGTGCCTTGGTTAATCACCTTTGGTGGGTTATGAGTAGCTGCATGAATTGTAAAAAGAACAAGTGGATAGAAGAGTGATAGCTGATGTGAACCTTTTTTATTTTTATTTTACATTGTTCCACTTTTACTTTGAAGTTGTTTTTGCAAATATGGGGCAGACATGATTTTTCATTCACTGCACTCTTTATTTGAGCATGATGCTGGTGAAGATTCTCAGTCGTCCAGGACATGATAAAATCAAAAAAGGCGTTCAATACAGGATCAACTGGACTTTATTAGTAACAAATAAAGTCCAGTTGATCCTGTATTGAACGCCTTTTTTGATTTGAGCATGAATTACTATATCATTACTGTTTATGTATTGATTTGATGAATGTAATTTTGATTATGCTTTTTCTGTAATGGATATCACACAGACGTGAGCAAACAAGACAACTTACATATTACAACATATGTTTCACATAGTGGTGCTGATACTGTATAGCTCACGTCGATTTAGAAAACCTCTTTTAAACAGAATAAATGACATTATGTATCATTAACCATTTTGTTTGTGCACTTTTTGTATTGACTAGAAAATATTCTGCCAAACTCAAAGTAGTTATAAGGTAAAAAAGGTCTATATAAAGACAACCATTCGTACTATTATCTTAAAAGATAAATGTCTGCAGAATGCACCTCAAAGTTCTTACTGTAATTAGATTCATAGAGTAGCTGTTATTTATATAATTTGTGTTGAAACACTGTACGTACAAGAGTTGAACATTTTGAATAACATTTGTCAGCCATCATTGTACTTCACATGTTTATTTAAAAAATGTTTTGAGGTAGTTCAGCACAGAGCTTCTATAAAATGAACTGAAACACACATTTACACATTTAGTCTGGATTAATAAGGAAAATCAAGGCATTGCTCTCTGGAACCGCTCAGATCTGGTTGATCCAGGGATCAAATGTAGCTTAAAAAACAGGGATCTAAGATCATTTTGACAAAATTTGCTTCAATCCTCAGACTGATGTGATGAGTCACATACATTTACAATAAGAATACATAGCTAGTGTGTGTTTAAAAACACACCCAAAATATATTTATATGTACACACACAAATTAAATATAAATCACCAAACACCAAATAATTCACAATGTCTGCGTAGGTCACAGCTGGTAAGGTCTTCTCATCTTCTGACATGTTGGACAGCTGGTATGGGTCTTCTTAGCTGCCAATTATCTGTATTTTATCCAAATGACGTTCCTTTGCTGCAGGCTGAAGCTGGTCCACATACTCTCCTGCAGCTTCTGTCTTCTTTACAGAGGTTTGTTTTACAGACAACAAGGTCAAATCAGAAATAAAACCGGAGCTCCGACTTCAACTACTGTGACGGTGCTTCCGGTATTGCGCAATCCGTGAAAGGGGTCTATATGCAGAAGTGCGCAGGATCCTGAAGGAGCAGCAGATCCCTTTTCAGACTCTCTTCCCAGCCCGGCTGAGGGTGAAGTATGCAGACGAAACGAAGATTTACAACACGGTGGTGGAAGCTACTGAAGACATGTCCAGCAGAGGCTACGCTGTGCAGGTCGTTAAGTCACCAGAAACGGCCCTGGAGCAGCTGAGGCAGCTGTCCTGGAGCAGGGTGCCCCGGGGACCGAAGAGCAGAACGACAAGCAAGAAGCAGGACCAAGCAGCCGGCTACAAAGAAAAACTCAGA
Organism: Garcialebias charrua; assembly: GCA_038048925.1. NCBI lineage: Eukaryota > Metazoa > Chordata > Actinopteri > Cyprinodontiformes > Rivulidae > Garcialebias > Garcialebias charrua. The sequence continues at coordinate 2,001 of JBBPBX010063333.1, read as the reverse complement.
ACTTTCAAGAGGACATCTCCCACACGCACAGAAAAATGAGGTTGATCCACTCTGTTATTAATAATTAAGACTTGCATTTGGTTTATGATGTACAATAGTAAATAAGTTAGGTTTCTCACGGTGCGTTCTACACTGAGGCCTTAGCCACTAAGGGCCCCCTTCATTGACCGATGAGGAAGCCGCCTTTGGGGGTGAAGCAGGGTCTACCCCAGAGACCCCCACCTTGGAAGTCAAGAGTTCTGGTTGAGTTTGTTTTGTTTTTGACTTTGTTTTTGATGTTGACTTTTTTATTTGTTCTATGTTCAGTGTTTTCAAGAGTGAGCGGGGAGCCCATTAAGGTACATGGTATAATCAAGAAATATAATTTAGATGAGTAGCAGGTTGATAAAAATGGTGTCAAATAATATTAATGGTTTACATAGTCCAGTAAAAAGGCAGAAAGCTTTATCTAAATTTAAAAGAGATAAAGTCCAAATTGTTCTATTGCAGGAAACACATCTGAGTGATAAAGAGCATGCTAAATTGAACAGGATGGGTTTTAAACATGTGTTTTATTCTTCCCACAGTTCTGGGAGGCGGAGGGGAGTGGCGATTTTGCTATCCGGAACTCTTAACTATGAACATATATCAGAATACAAAGATAAAGAAGGTCGGTATATAATGATAACGGGTAAGATTGATGGTGCCATGACTACCCTCCTGAATGTATACATTCCACCTGGCAGCGATTGGTCATTGTATGAACAGATTCTCAAAATTGCAACAACAAGGAGTCAGGGAACTTTATTATGCAGCGGTGATTTTAATACCTTATTAAACGCCAAATTAGACTCCTCTAATGGGAAAGGTGATGTAAGAAATATTGGTAAGAGGATGGGACGCCTTATGGGTGATTTAGGTTTAGTTGATGTATGGAGAGAACAACACCCAACTAATAGAGAATACACCCACTTCTCGTACCCACATAACATATATTCTAGGTTAGATTACATTCTCACATTCAAGAATGATTTGTTTAAAATCAAAACATGTGAAATTGGTCCCTGTACAATTTCTGATCATAATCCAGTTTATGCTGACATTTGTCTGAACAGGAAAAATAGATCTACATTATGGAGGTTGAACACAAATATTTTAAACTACCCAAACATTAAAGAGAATTTAAAAAAAGAAATAGAGAATTATTTAGCTCAAAATGATAATGAAGAGGTGTCACCAGGAATATTATGGGATGCACTGAAGGCGGTGATTAGAGGGAAAATAATTAGTGTATCCTCCCACTTAAAACGAGAAAATATGCAAAAACGTAAAGGCTTGGAAGATAAATTGTTAAAGCTGCAACACCAACACTCTGCGACTATGAATGATGACATTAAAGCTGATATGGAAAAGTTTAAAAAAGAATTAGATGACCTAAACATGATTGAGGTACAGAAAAAAATCATTTTAAACAAACAGCAGTATGGTGATGTAGGAGGAAAATCACTAAAACTCCTTTCGTATAAACTCAGAAAGCAACAAGCGGAGAGAACTATACATAAAATAAAAAATCCTTTAAATGGTCAAATAGAAACTGAAGAGGAGAAAATTCAACAATGCTTTCAGAATTATTACAGAAAACTTTATTCCCAAACCCATGTAGATAATAATCAAGAAGTCAATACTTTTCTGTCTGAACTAGAGTTACCAACAGTGACAGAGGAACAAAATAAAATGTTAGTATCCACAATAACCAGAGAAGAAATTCACTCAGCAATTAAAAGACTAAAAGGAGGAAAAATGGCAGGGGCGGATGGATTTGGCCCAGAATGGTACAAAATAATGCAGGATCATTTGACTCCCACCTTGCTGAAAACATTTAATTGGGTAATGGAAGGAAAAACAGTACCTCCCTCTTGGAGGGAAGCAATAATTTCCATAATTCCGAAAGAAGGAAAAGATAAACTAGACTGTAATAACTACCGCCCAATCAGTGTATTAAATATTGATTATAAGTTGTTC